>PYUH01004033.1:1922521-1937556 GCA_016808085.1 Suaeda aralocaspica | reverse complement strand
AACAAACAAACAAACTTGCAAATTCAAAACCTAAAAACTAACGAATTTGCAAAATCGAGCCAAAAAACTGAAGAATTAGCAAAATTCAATCAAACTAAAACAACTACTAAACTCAAACATTGCATGCAACTACTAATGTTTCAACGAACAATCAAAAAATAAAAAAAAAGAGGAAATAAAAAAGGCGAATGATTCGTTCGATCGATTTAAACTCAAATTAGCTGAAATTAAACTCAAATTAGCTGAAATTATAAAATTTTAAACTCAAATTCGATCGATTTTAGGAAATTAAACTGAAATTATAAAATCTTACAAGATTTTGGCGAGAATTCGATCGATTGAACGACGAAGTAGCTTCGCAAAGTCGCAATTTGAGAGGAATTAGCTTCGCAAATTCGCAATTTGAGAGGAAGTAGCTTCGCAAATTCGATTTTGAGAAGAAGAATTTTGATTTTGATGGAAGAAGAAATTTGATTTTGATGGAATTTTGTTTGTTTGATTTTGAGAAGTAGTTCGCCCAGCATTACATCAGTTTGTTCGAGTATAATTGGCGAGAAATTTTGTTATTATATCAGTTTGTTTTCTTTTTTTTTTTCTTGTTTTTTTCTCTTATTTTTCCTTTTTTTTTTTATGTTTACAAAGAGGGCAAAATTATTTGAATTGCCCTTTACTCAACATTAAAGAGGGTAAAGTTTGTTAAATTGCCCTCTTATTTAATATGAAAGAGGGCAAATTTTATTTAATGTCCTTTTATTAAGTTTCATTAAATTAAAAGAGGGCAAATTTGTTGAATTGTCCTTTTAACTATTTTCAAAAATATCAAAAATTAATAATTGCCCTATTAGCAAACAATAAGGGGGGCAATTGTTTAATTTTTGTCTTCTTACTTCTCATTTGATTAAAAGAGGGCAATATAGTATTGTTGCCCTATTAGTTACTTTTAAATGAGGCAAAATAAATATATTGCCCTTTTTATTAATATCAAGGAGGGCAAAAAAAAAATTGCCATTCTTGATATTATCAATTAAGGCAATACAAATATTGCCCTCGTTGTCCATATAATATTGCCCTGGTTGTTCATATAATATTGCCCTCGTTGAACATATTTCTTGTAGTGTTTATGAAAATTACTTATTAATACAAATTGGTCAAGTACAACATTACCCTTCTTTAAAAAATATTTTATTACTCAACATTGCCCTTCTTTGGTCAAATAATACTTTATTGTGTTTAACAATACCTTGTAAATCAGTTGAAAATTAAGGTCAAATTTTAATCAAAATTAGGTAGATATCATTATATTTGTTCAAAAAATTTCAAATCTGATCAAATATATTCACAAAGCAAAGCCTAAGTCCATGACAAATGAACTATACAATTCAGGGTGAGGAAAAATCGTTACACCTTGTTATAATAATAATAATAATAATAATAGTAGTAATAATAATAATAATAATAATAATAATAATAATAATAATATAACACGTACCTTGGATTAATTGACTTACTTCAAGATTTGTTCATAAAGTCAATTGAGATTGAGCTTAATACTATCCGTCTATCCTTATATCACCTGACCATATATGAATAATTGCAAATTGCATGCCCTATTTCTATTTTATAACACAATTCCAAGTTTCCATCTAACTTCTTACATGCTGATAAATAATTGCCGACAATATTATAATTATTTTTTTCTACGACCACGTGCTAATTGATCAATTATTTGCTAAATGAGATTGTACCATTAATGATTATGTATTGTCAATTTGTCACCTCATTTTCATCATCAATAAAATTCAATTCCCTCAAGTATGAAGTCGTACTCGCGTCAGTCGCAAGCTCCATCATGGTATTGAATTATTTAATTTAACTAGTTTTTGGTTCGGACGATGTATTGGTTGAAAAAGCCGGTCTTCTATATTATACATACTTTGTATTTAAGATGGGTAAACAATTATTCATTTCAGCTTACCTTCAGTTCAGTTCACATCCAATTAGTTCAGTTGCTAATTTCATTTGCTCATAATTAATTCATTTCAACTCCAAACAATTCAATTGTTTTTTGTATATATGAACATGCTCTTAGTGCAGTGATAATGAATATATAAATATATATATATATATATATTATTTTTTTCTTCAAGATAATTATCGTGCTCAAACAAGCTCATTCATATGAAAGATGTGGGAAACGTTTAATCACATATTACGTATCGATTGTTCTTATATGACATACATTGGCAAAAAAAAAAAAAAAAAAAAGAATCTATCTCTCAGTCTATACTTTTGTAAAGCCCTCTAAAAATTCTCTCAGTTGAAAAGAAAGTATGAGGTGAGTGTAAATTTGGAAACCGATAACCCATGTAAGAAAAAAAAATAACAAAAAAAAAGTCCCACATTCGTTATAATGTTGCATATTTGCATGATATGATCTTGTGTGGCATTGGAGACATAGTTAATGATGGTGACTGAGGAAGTAAGGAAAGGTATCACAAGTAGGGTGTTTATTAGACGATATAATTTGTGGGCTACTTGAGATTGATTAGGTTAAAGCTCTGCTCAAATAATGATCATAGTTATGTTTAGACAGAGTTTGAACGATTTGAGTCGAAATTATGATTATAGTTGAGGCTTAAGAATAGTGTATGTATTCTACCAACATACATTATGACTCGATTATTATTTAAACTCGAATCGTTCAAACTCCGTCTCAACGTAACTTGATCATTTAATTTAGCAATATAGGAAAAAATATGGTCTGATTTGATTTAAGCCGATCTAAATCCAATCTAACACAGTCTAGTCTAGTCTAATCAAACTCGTACAATTATCGCCTAGAGAAGGTACTCTAAATTGACACTTACACACACTGAATCATTGATTGACAACATAACTGTAAAAAGATCACACTTGTTGGAACTTTCCTACATACATTTAACTCTCCTTTCAAACCAAATCCTATCACCTCAAAAGAAACAAAAAAAAAAAAAAAAAAACTTCTCTCTCATTCTTCCATAATACACCCTTCTCTCATTTGCAACTCCTTCATTTTCCCAGATCTAATTTCCAATAAAAATCAAAACTTTATGTAACCCCTTAATTCTCCACTCAAAACCCTCAAATGGGTTAAGCAAAATTTCCCAAAAAAATCAAAAATAAAAATGATGGGTGTAATTTGGTTTGAACCAATGTGTAGAAGAATTCAAAGAAGTGTTTGGTTAGGGTATCAAAAATCAATGGGGCTCCTCGTGGGTGGAAATCACACCTCTTCAAGGTTTTGTACTCGCTAAATTAACTTTTTAATTTGGTAATTTTATTTCTCTCTTCTTAATTTTTAGTGTTTTTTTTATCACTAAACAATTTAGACTTAAATTCAGCTTCATACTTGAAGAATTGTTTGAATTGGGATTTTCCCCCTGTTTAATTCGATGAAAACTGTTAATGGGGTGCATAATTTGGGGGGTTTCTCCAAGTCTTTCAAAGTGAAATGCCAAACATATTATTATAATGGAGGTTTGATTCAATGTTTGGTTATTCGAACTTTATTGATTGCATTCCTCATTTCGCTGTTGCCCCTTTTGCATCTCTTGTTCGGTGTTGATCCCGCGAAACCCATATTTTTAAGCTCTGATGGGTGTGATACCGAACCGGGTTATTTTGACCCGAATTCCGTTGTGGGGCGGGTGCTTAAACCCATTGCTCCGTTCGCATTCCCGGGTGTTAGGTCTGAGATGTGTGAGGATAATGTGAATGTGACAATTGATGTGGTGAAGGAGCTTGTGGGGAAGAATTTGCTCAGTTTTGGAGCAAAAGCCCTTTGTATTGGGCAGGGGACGGCTTCGGCTTCTGCTGTTGCGGCGTTGCGTGGAATTGGGTTTTTGGATGTTGATGAAATTCGTAGGCACCCCTTTTTCATGCTTAAGCAGAAGCAGGTTGTTTGTGAGCTTGAATTAGATGACGACTCATATGATTTTGTCATTGCGAATGACCTTCTTAAGGTCACGGTTCCTGCTATTCTTGTGAGTGAAGTTGAGCGGATTCTGAAATCCGGTGGTACAGGAGCTATGCTTGTGGGGAGTGAAGGTTCCAATCATGATAGTTTAATCAAGTCAGGAAGTGCAGTTTCTTCGTACCTTAAAAGTTCTAATGTGATCGATGTTGTCAGCTTGGGCAGCTTTACTTTGGTTGCGTTTAAGAAGAGGGGTAGCAGGAAATCATGTTCTTTTGATAAGCATCATCTACCAGCAAACTGTCCTTCTATCAAGCGCAACAAACCTGTTATGAACAAGATTGAACCTTTAGTTGAAAAGAAGCCAAAATCCCCCCTTGATGATAAGGCTACCTATCTGCCAAACATTGTGAGTGTGCCCTCAAAGGGGAAATTGGTATATATTGACATGGGCTCGAAAGCAGTTGCAAACTTTAGCAATGCCAATTGGTTCTTGCCTTCTTACCCTATTGATTCAAAGGCTTTTAGCGTTTACATTGTTGATCATAATGCCCTGGTTTTGTCTTCCCATGTGAAAAGCCCGGGTATCACCTTCATTTATCATCCGGCTTTGGGCGGGAGTGTTGTCAAAGATATATCAAACTCCATGAATGATGAAAAGCCACTTGTTGATGATGATGACTTTGATTTTATTGTTTGGTTTAAGGAAACAGTAGAATTTGCTGATTTCGTGGTCTTGAAGATGAATATGGGGAAGGCCGAAATGAAGTTTCTGTCCGAACTGTTTGAAAGTGGCATCATATGTTACGTTGATGAGATGTTCCTCCACGATCATAATGATAATGGCGGTACTGGTGAAATCAACATCAACCTCTTTAAGAGCTTGAGAAACAATGGTGTGTTTGTCCACCAATGGTGATGCAACTAAGTTGTCTAAAGTTTCAGCAAAACTCTGTTTGGATTCCATATTTCAATAAAATGCTTACGAACTCCAGTTTGTTGAGGCGTTGTTGATTTAACCGTTATGGTGATCATCATAATGGATTATTGGATTGTGTATTGTTAATTTATGTAATCTGTTATGTTACTCAGCTGTTTATGTAATCTGTAATGTTATTAAGCTGTTTATGTAATCCATAACAATGGATTGTTTGGATTAAGGCTCCAGTTCTTGTTGTCATAATGGATTGTTTCAGTCAAGTTATTGAATGTAATTCAACTCGTGTCTCGTGACACATGTGAGATACTTTAATTGGCTTGGGTTCTTGATTCTAGTTGCATATGCCATGCCTTTCTTATGATGGTCATCTATAATCGGTAAAAAATGCCTTTGTCCATAGCATGATTGATTCATTCCTTTGGTATTTCAACGTATCTTGCCAAACTTTCTCTATTTGTCTAAATCATTCTTGAACGTTGTTGGAGATTATTTAGAGATGCAAACAATGCTACATCGATTGGAGTTTAGGCACCCAAGAGTGTATACTACTTCCGCCACAAATTAGCTGCAATAATGTATTATTTTATACGTCATAAACTACTATTTTCGTTATTTTTTACTTACTACATGAGTAATATTTTTTGCATGAACACATCTTTTAGGACACATAAGGAACATTAAGCTTTCACGTACCCACCAAAAAGGCCAAAACAAACACTTCTCCCTTTTTACCTTCTTGATTATGATTTTGTTGGACTTACTTTTCATCCCACACAATGATAAGTGATGAGAGTTCTTTCTCGTTTGTTCTCACCTAAATTAAACTAGAATTTTCTGTTTCTTTTTAGTTGCTGCTTTTGTTTTGTTATATTTTCTGAGATACAATTTCAAACGTTATGAAAAAAGTATAATAATTACATATTTGGAAAGTATACTGTATGTCAAATCAAATAAGATTTCATATGGCTATATTTTTCTTTACTAATATAGAACCAAAGAGAGTGAAATTACATAAATAGTGTTGAAAGTCAATATGTAACAAGTAAAAAAAAAAACGAATAGAGTAATAACTATAAATAGAAAATTGCATCTTTAGTTTCAATCCCAATTCCCAAGTCAACTACTCGATGCTAACATTCCTGTTAGGTTGTTCTGTCGGTAATTTCTATTTAAAATTTTGTAATTATGTCCTCCATTCTACATCATATTATATGTAACAATTGAATATTTTTTATTAGACATAAAAAAATTGATTGTCACACATAATATAAAATAGAGGTGATAGTAAAAAAAATTACGTAACAAACAAGTAAAACTTAAAATTTACTCCGTACAATTTTTGGTTCAAAGTCTTGCACTGGGTCTTTTGGTTTAAATTACCTTTTCACTGAATGGTGTAATAAAAGACTAGCTTTTATAGTCAGTCTTTCCTGAACTTTTTACCTTCTGTACTCAACAATCAATTGGTACATAAACCAGATAAGTTTCAACAGACATGGGCATTTTCCATTTCCACCCAAGTACCGAAGTACGTGACCGATTCCACATATAACCACCGAATTTAGATCTGTTGAGTTGAATTCCACCATATATTTGAATAAGAAATCACCAGGATGTTAACCAAACCTTACTATATTACTTACACTTGCCAATTTCACGGTGAATTTTGTAGTGTCAATTACATTTTACATTCTTTACACAAGGCTTTTGTGGCTCAGAAATTTTATGATGTGCTGCTTTCCACGAAAGAAGAGCAACAAGGAACTATAAACTAATAAATGTCGCCAGCAGGTGGTAAGGAGGGGAAAAAGTTCCAGGAGAGAAATTGGCAGCACCCGTTGTCTCTGTAAAAGTCATTTTCATTGAGCTTGACTCAATTGCTTCTTTCTTCTTCATTCCCATTATTATTGACTTTTATCTCCAAAAGTCTCTCAACTGGTTGCCGGCATATGGGGCAACGGTTAGTCTGAAACCTCAAAACTTTGGCGCATTCACTGCACATACACTGCACAAGGAAGAAAGATACAAAAAACAAATCAGCACACACACTTTCTCAAATGCCCAAGTCGCATGCAACCATCACTCAATAAAAGCATACAACAAGGGAAGCTATAAACATAATTCACTAGATAAATTTTATACCCATTGTACACTAGTGTTTTTTTTCTGTCTATTCTCCTCGGCTAGCAAATTCTCTTAATCTAATTGACATCACTACTTCATTAGTTTTACCCAACCATAGCTGTACTAGCCAACACCAAAATAAGAGCATCACTAAACTTGCCCAAAACAGAGCAATAGCCAGCACCAAATTAAGAATCAAAGGTTAGCTTGTGATGATATTGTCTGATTACCACAACAGAACCATCTCTATGCCTTCAAACTCAATGGAGAATCCATTTGTTCAAGGACAATTGCGTATGATGTGGGGAAATTGAGAGAAATTTTGGGGTTTTACTTTCTAACATGCTTAGACTTTCTAATCTGAAATAAAAAAAGGAACAAATTCTAATTTGATTGAGACAAAGATACATGAAGTACAGTTTACCAAGTTAGAAAGTAATTGAAATGATCCTAATTAGCTAAGCTACTAACTAGACAGGGAGAGGATTACCATGTGCCGGCATGGGAGAACCGTTGTATCTCTAGGCTCCGACAAGCAGATAACACATTCTTTTCCAGGGTCATTGTTATCTAAGTCACTCTCTACGGAGTTCCCAATTCCGTAGATCTCCTGCAGCTCATACCTCATTCCATTTACCCACAAAATCTGCTTAAGCACCTTCACCTTATACTCCCCTTTGTCTTTCTCAAATACTACTTGGGTTATTTGTGAGTTAATGCTACCTGGAACAGGTTCTCCATCTGCACCTGTTTCAGTAGGAGGGCAAGCATCAGCCTTTATTGCTAAAGGATAAACATCTATATCGCCTTCTTTGAGTAATTCTGCCGTTTCAAACATAGAAAAGTCGATCCCAGTTCCAGGAGGTTGTCTGAACTTCTGACCCAAGCCTTGCTCAAAGTGCACAATTACTGGAGGGAGTACGCTTTCTTTCATTGGTGTGAGCTTGCAATCTTCACCTTCTTTTGCAAAGAATATTACAGTTATGCTGTTGTCACACACCGATTAAAGAGAAACAACATTAATCAAGATATCAAAAATTCAGAGAAATAGCTGTATGCTAGGGCTGTCATGTCAAGAGCACAAAATAGCACAAAAATTAAATTAAAAAACAAAGAGTACAAATTTCTTAGAGTCTGAAAGAATATGACAAAATTTACAACTTGGTCCATGTGACATGTCAGAGCAGGCTTCAGGTGTAGCTATTATTATGATCGCCTTCAACAACCAATGTTTCATCAAAACTACAAGCAACAAGATTAAGATTTAAGACTGGTCTAACCAGTAATCACACGTCCAAATTTCCTAGAGTCTGAAAGAATATGACAAAATTTGCATGTGACATGTCAGAGCAGCCTTCAGGTGTAGCTATTATTATGATCGCCTTCAACAGCCAATGTTTCATCAAAACTACAAGCAACAAGATTAAGATTTAAGACTGGTCTAACCAGTAATCACACGTCCAATTTTGTGTAACCAGAAAGAAAAACACCAAATTTCATTGTAATTTCTGGGGCAATCATCATAGTAGAGAGTAGAGACCATTCCACAAAGCCACAGCAGCAATGCCTACTCTCGTCAATGGCATCCTAAACCTAGTCCTTACATACAAGACGCCAATAATAGAAGGCAAACTACTATATTCATCATATGTTTCTTGGCCAAGTCCAAATTATCTTAAACAGCTTTCTCCATCTGTATCATCAATTCATCACTAAAGTCCCGTTGCATCATGTCAACTAACCAACCTACCAGAGGAAATTGGGGGTAGAAAGAAAGGGCATTATCCCCCCTCTCAGCAGTTCTCACTTGTCAGAGTAAGTTTCCAAATGCTAACCTACCGCATGAAACCCTTTTAGAATTCTCAGCAGGCTAACAGCCTTGGATACAACTCTCGAAAGAAAAAAAAAAAAAGATTTTAATGACACAAACTCACACCCTTCCTATTAGAAAATTAGAACTAATAGTCAATTCTCTGATCTTGTCCCTGACATTTCAGTGGGCTATATAATGGGGCCGTTGCAGATGTGAGAAATTTGTACTCAGAAGCTCTGTATAGCCTAAGCACTCCAAGTCTTTCGATGAATTTTTATAAATTTCAGAAGAAACCACATATATAACCAAGTTTTTTTCTGTGTTGTAGACAACACTAATAAAAAAGTCATTAAAAATCCTTCACTGCAAGGAGCTCAAAGAGTTACTAAAAGCACATTTGGGCGATCAGAACTCATAAGACAAACTTCTATGTTGTGGAACAGCTATAATTAATGCATCTAATTGAAGAGACAAAACAGAATAAAATTAAATGAGTCATCAGGTTTACATCATCGACAAGTGCATAACTGATGACAGATGTCGACATTGACCATGCTGTAATGGAGCTGGTAGATACAAATGGCAACAAATGCTTACATCTGAATAAAGTATCTCTCGTCTAGCTAAATTTAAGACTAAAAAAATATCAAGCTCAGTGTCAAGGACAACACACTTTTAGTTTTTTAATTACTCTAAAAACACCCCATACACCTATTGAGTGAAGGCAATCAGTCCCTTCATTTATTTTCTCTTTCAAGTCGCTGAGATCTCCATCCTAAGATGATCACTAACCCATGTGAATTACCAAGATAATCATAACCCTATCTCCAAAATTTGTCCTCCAACACCCATCAAGATCAACAAGGAAACCCAAATAATAAAACTCATTAATCCACAAACATCTTTGATGGGGAACAGAGACTTAAAGCACATGCTTAGCTTGGCAATCACCAATTACTGGTTCACGAAAACATAAGTGGGAGTGTGGGACATGAGCACAAATTGGTTTACCAAAACTCATGTAGGACCAACCCACTATCACACTAAAGCATGATAACTAAAACAAGGTTTGGACAGCAAAATATTAGATATACACAGAACAAGAGCATTATTGGACAGATTATCCAGAACTAGAGATGTACAACAGCACGTAAAAATCTACCCACATCAATCAACTACTCTGAAACATCTACAGAATTTCAGAACCATGATTATGAATGTATGATAACGACCAAAACAACAACAGCAGCAAAGACATAGTCCTATAATATGAAACAACACGAGGAATCACAAAAGTATCAGCATATATCCTTCCTCCAAACTTCACTATTTAGCCAAATTCTCCTCACGCCACAACAGTTATACAAGTGAACAAAATATTTGCTTGGAAGCCAATTCTAATTCAGAACACATGATGGTCTAATGGTCTGACTTCATGGGATGAGAATTGACACCGATTTTTTGGTATTAAGGCTTTTTTATGATGATCGTGACACTCTAATAGTCTATACGACAGAAAATAACTAGTTACAATCTCCTCCGATATATCATTCGCTATGAAGCCTATGTAACACTAAGCAAGTAGATGAAACAACTAATATATAATCAACTTTGAAAAAACAATTTTTTAATCCTCAAACACCTTCCCATCTTAGCTCTTAAAAATACTAACAAGATCTCCCAAGAAGTCGAATCGCCTCAACAAAACAGTCGGTCAGTATAAAACAAACAACTACTAATTTCAACTAAAACTCAATTACATCATCAACCTCAACTACCTCACAACCATGCAAATCGGTAAAAACACAACTATCCATGACAACGATTGGTCTCTAAAATCGCGCTCATCAGCTAGACAATTCCCTTTCCTACTCAAAATTATCAAAATCAACACAATCTTTCATACAAGAAAAACCACATATCATAACTTAATAACACATGATCAAATATCGAAAAATAAACATTCAAAAACACTACCTTCCAGCAACAGTGGCATCAAAAGTGAAAGCAACAAGAAACTTTCCAGGATTTTCATCATCAGGCTCAACCCTCAAGCTATCCTTCTTCAAATTAACATCGTTCCGAATCGTGACCGCCTTCTGATGCTCAACATACGGCGCAGCAACAGCAGCAGGAACCGAATGAGAAGGCGGCGGCATCATAGGCCCGTAATGAAACCTCCCCCAATTCGGATGAGCCTGCGCTTGATGATGGTGATCATACGGTGCAGGTAACGGCATCGACATACCAGGTGGAGGTGGCGGTGGTGGTGGCGGATAGTACCCCGGTGCAGGTGGATGGTATTGGTAGTACCCTGCGGAAGGGTACGGCGTTGCGGCAGCGAAAACGTAACGGTTTGCTGTAATTTCAGGTTGCGGTTGGGGTGGTTGTTGTTGTGGTGGAGGTGGTGGTGGTTGTGGTTGTGAGTGGTTTCGACGGCTGTTTTGACGGCGGCGATTAACGCCGTTTGTGCTGCTGCTGCTCCCTGTGTTTCCCATTGAATGACGTCGACGGTGACGGTGACGGAGATAACGGCGTTAACAAGTAATTGTAAAGCAAAATTGAAATTGGGAAATTAGGGTTATGGAATTGGGGAAATAAGTAGAGAATTGAAGAATAAGGGGGAATGATTGAAGGGAAGAAAGGAATAAGAGGGGAGTGGGGAGAAAGCGTAAAGGGAAAGGGAAAGGGAAAGAGTTATCGGAGGAGAAGAAGAGAGAGGGGAGGGAAGTGGAGATGTGAAATAAAATCAAATAAAAAATTATGGAATTATTGAATAAATGTGAATGAATGGAATTGTTGGGATTTTTATTATTTTGGGAATTTGGGGGATAAAGATGGTGGAATTGGAGTTGAGCTGCTTTTTGGTGATGTGTATGTGTTAGCCTTTTAGGCAAGTAGCCCAACTATGTGTCTTGCTTAGATGTTTTTAATGAGGGATGCTTCACTCTTGTGGCTTCGCTTCCAATTTTAGGTGATACTATTGTGGTCGTCTGATGGTTTTAAAAATATATTGTATATAAAATTATGTAAAAATTATTTTCACTTTTTCAATGTATATATATGAGTTATAGACTGGTGTATGTATTTTTGTAAATATTGAACACTTTTAATGTAAAAGCACTTGTAGGTCTTTAATCATAATATATAACACTCTAAACCTAAAACTTTATATGTACTCTTATGATCTAGATCACATAAGGTTTATCCATTCTATACCAATTATGTTTAAGATACCATATAGGTTTCCAAATAGATGCAACGATTTCGCTTATGCACTATTCCCATTGTTTGCTTTCACCAACATTAGAGATCCACATATAGATAAAAACCCTATCCAAATGGGATTTCATTAGATTCGTCTCGTTAAATGCTTTATCAATATGAATTTTTTCATATTTTTTACTTATGTATAATTGTGAATATTGATGAACAAAATATTGCATCATCATGCATAAAATGTATTTGTTGCATCTATTTTGAAACAAAGGTAGTAATTAGCATGATATTAAATATATAAATCAATACACAAACTCTTTGCCAAATAAGATTAATATTTTAAAATAAAAAAAATATATATTTTAAGAGGTTTTAAAAATAACTCCGTATTAAGATTGATATATATATATATATATATATATATACCATTAATTTTGTTGAGATGCAAGGTCTCATGGAATAATCAATCAAACTTTGTTTATTCTCTTAACTAATTGCAAGATATTTTTATTTTTCAATGGCGAAAGATTATTCTTGTTATATGCGTGCATACTTTATTTAAGAATCTTATATACAACTATGTCCATTGTTTAAATAATTATTTTTTAAATTTCCTTTTTACACAACCATGCTACACAAAAAAGTACTTAAATTACATTATTGATAAGATACCTCTAATCACCCATAAGATAACCTATGCAAAAGGCATCTAATTACACATTAACAGTTATATACTTTAAATATGGAGCAATGAAATAGGGGAGCACACTAATAATAGTCCATTGTACATGGTAAAGCACATGAATTGTATTTTGTAGGTTATTATTATGATTGGGTATTTGTCCTTTCTCTATTCTTTTTTAGGTGGATGCCAAATGCCAATGACTGAACATTGATGTGGATCTTACATTGACAAATTTGTTTTAGAAAATAGAAATTGCTTTGGAATGATATAGGTTGTCTACTTCTATCAATGTCAATTTGTTGTTCATCAAAAGTTCAAAAGCTTAATTAAAGTGCACTTTTTCTACTTAATTACATCAAGATAAGATTTGTAACTTATTTTTTCTCCTTGACAATCCATGTAAGTTGAGGAGAAGGTTATATTAATCTATTGGATAAAATATCCACTATTAAATAGTAACACAATAATAAAAGATCATATGCTACCACTCATAACATAAGATTCTTAAAATGTTGCCATAATGAAAAATGAGATTACTTGGAGGTAGGGGTGTGCAAAAAATTTCGGTTCCGAAAAAATCGGATATTCAGTCCGGATTTTTAAAATTCGGAAAAACCGGATCGGAACTAGAATGAAAATTTTAAAATCCGAATCCCATATTTTTAAGGAAAACATAAACCGGATATCCAGTTTTCCGATTCGTTTTTTAAAAGGAAAATTAGGTGTTTTAGAATAAAGTTGGTTTTTAAAAACCGGATCGGATACGTAATGTATTTTTTATTCCGAAAAATTCGGATATTCGATTTTTCGGGTGGAAAATTTCCGGTATCTGGTTTTGCACACCCCTACTTGGAGGGGAGCTACTCATATGAATATATGAGTTACTGCTTTATTTTAGTTAGTTTACTGGTATGATAAATAAGAATTACTTTTATGATAGGTTACTATTCACATTTTGTGAATTGACACCTTTTTTTCAAAATAACCCCTAGTCATAATAACTAATCGGGCCCATGTAGGCCGCTTCAATCTAACGGGCATTGGACATGTATTCAATTAGTTTGCAGCCCACAAAGTATTGAATTGTTGAATCTCAAATTAGGGTCTATTTAAACAGCCGAGATGAACTAAAACGAACGGATCCGAACCGAACTAACTGAATTGAACGGATTTTAAGCTGAAGTAAACAAACCCTAATCTAAAATCTAAATAACTGAAATCAAAGTCATAATGTGAATTATAGTCAGGTTTTCGTTTTCCATTAGTCAAATTGTCAACGAAGCGACATGTTCAACGTACACTTCGTGGTAGCTCTAAAACAATAATTGCATAATTTGGACCCACTTTTATAATAAATAATATTTATATAATCAATTTAATGGTAGTTGGTTTAGTTAGACTTTGATGAAAAATCTTCAAACAATTTCCATTTCATCATTCTTATTTTGGCTATTATATGAAATTAAAGAAATAGTACTAATGTACCTTGTAATTTAAGTTAGTCAAAATTCAATATTGATATGAACTTAATAATAATCGTGTATAATACTTAATGTTGTGTTCACATTATAACATTTGTTACTCTTATTATATATTCAGAATATTTCATTGGTTTGTAATATTTATTTTTTAAATGATTTTGATAGCACCTGAAGAAAAAGAGGATGAAGAAAGGCTTAAATTTAATGTCTTGTTTTACTTGTTCATTTTCTTCAGGTAGTGTTTCTGATGATGAATTCTTACCAAGTAAGTCACTCTTATCTATTTGTTTTGTTTCATTTTTTTTTTTTTTTTCATTCTTAGTTTTTAATTAATGGAAAGTTCTTAAGAGGAAATTTTAGTTTGACATGAATTGATTTAATTATGCAACTTATTGAGTCTTGGAAAAAAAAAAAAAGGATGAATTTGGTAATAAGATGCAAATTTTTGTTATATGTGTTTCTTACTCTTGCTTTAAGTGGCATGGTAGTTTGCTTGTTTCTTTTGTTTTGTACTAGACTATAGATGAATGTGAGAGCAAAGTAACAATCACATACACGTATATGTTAAAGTGTGGTCAGGGGAGCTGGCGGGACAATCGCCCCAAAGTCCTGCCGGCGAGGATTCGTACTATTAGAGTTACTAATCCTTGTGGTTAGTCCATGTGTTACATAGTCTATTTTGTAAGTTAACATGGTATCAGAGCACAGGTTACAACTCTTACAAATTCGACAAAACTAGATTTTCGCCTTCTTAATAAGGCATTACTGAAACTCTTTTCTTAGGGTGATAAGTCTTGCTTCGCTTTTGGGGGGGGGGGGGG
>PYUH01004033.1:1824288-1919668 GCA_016808085.1 Suaeda aralocaspica | reverse complement strand
GGGGGGGGGGGGGGGGTCGAGGGTGTTAATTGTGGTTTTAGTTATATTAGTGAGGCTTTTCCTTGTACTTGATTGAATCTATTGACTGCTGGCATGCTACTTGATTCCTATATAAGTTGTTGATGGCAATAACAAATGTGAACATTGTGTTGATGCAAACCATCTTAGGAAGCCATTCACAATTGAAACTGTAATTTAGATGTGCATTTTATACTCGGAATAAAATAGTATTACTGATAGAGTGAAAGGTAACATAGTACCTTAAGAGTTTGCATTGTGTTAATCACTTTTTTTGACTTAATACTATGTGAGAGAAGGCTATACTTCTAGTCGTATTCAAAATAAAGTGCCTCACTGCCTCGTCCAAAAAGTCTATAAGACTCCTTATGAATTGTGGAAAGGCGATGCACCTAATTTCTTTAAACAAGATAATATTCAACCTAAGATCTTTGATGATGGGCTATGGGATATGCTGAGAATAAATGCAACTCATAGCTTCATGTACTTAAAGGATTGATAAGTGTATCAATCTAAAGGTGCTGAGCTTTCTTGAGCCTGCCTTTCCTTTGAGGAATATGCTGTTTCCCATGTTGTGTGTTTCGGCATCAGCATCTTTTTTGATGTCTCAAATGACCCCTATGTTACATAAGAGGTTGACAATCCTAGGACTGAAAGTCATATAGCAGAAACTAGCTTTCGTGAATGAACTGTTACGTAGTTGGTCTTTATGAGTTTGAAGATGAGCGAAAATTTTTTGAAGAGACCATTAATTTAGTTGATACTAGATCGTAGAAGGAAATAGTTCACAGACAGTGAGTTAGGAGTGAATTATGTTGAATAACAATTAGTTCAGTTGGAGACCAAAGACATTGGAAAGCTGCAGTACTTTATTGGCATTATGTATTAAAAAAGGATATGGAGGATGTTGTATTGTGGCCACTGCAAACAATCCTCTAGATTGCGACATAGGACCTTTAAATCGCTGGAAGGAGACAAGGAGTGGAAGGCTGAACAATCCTCTAGATTGCGACATAGGACCTTTAAATCGCTGGAAGGAGACAAGGAGTGGAAGGCTGAAAGATGCAGTGTGCATACCTTTCCATTCCATGATTCAATACATCAGAACAATATTGAGAAGTTGGCCTTGCATAAGGCCGGGGTCTAAAAGTCTCCTTTTCAATTTTTAGTACTTGGTTATGTTTCTTGATATCAACAGATTTAGTCGTCACCCTTGTCTTGAGTTGAAGCTGAATATTGTTTTGCTCTGCATCTTGTCTTTGAAAACATGTTTGAAAGTTTATGATTGGGTTATGATTGAATTTTCGTTCAATTTGTGTCTAGTCCTATTAAAATGTAAATTATAGTTACTCATTGTTGCTTACGAATACACCATACAATAGGTTGTTCAACGCTTCAAAGTTACCGTGTCTTCTCTTACAAGGAGCTTAAAACTGCCACTAGTAATTTCAAGTCCTCATATAAGATAGGAGAAGGCAGCTTTGGTTCAGTCTACAAGGTAGTACTTAAGTTTAGGCCATTGAATTGAGAAAATATTGTTACTAGTTTTATTATGGCAGCTCATCCCTTGCTTTTGTTGGAAAGGGATACCTTCGAGATGGATCAGCTGTGGCAGTAAAAGTACTTTCAGTTGAACTCGAATCACTGCAAGGAGAACGGGAATTCATAACTGAAATCACAGCATTGTCTGACATAAAACACGAAAATCTTATCAAACTTATAGGATGCTGCATTTCCGGTGCTAACAGATATTTGATATATGACTACATGGAAAACAATAGCTTGGCACTGGCCTTCCAAAGTACGTACACCCACCTGTTCCCTTAATTACAGTAGATTTTATATGCAACAGGTGTATGTTGCAATTACATATGGTTTGGTCATTCCAAGTTTCGTAATTTGTTATGGAAAAATTGTATGGAAGTATTAAAATTAACTCTTTGCAAAATTAATTTTGTATGTGATCTGGTTTGAAATTTTGACTATCAAGAAAAGATGATGCAACTACTAATCACATTTTAGCACCGTGATCATGGACAAATACAGGAGGGAAGTTTAGTTGGAAAATGAGGAGGGACATATCATTAGGGGTGGCAAGAGGCCTTACTTATCTACATGAAGAACTTGAGCCTCACCTTGTGCATCGTGACATCAAACCTGCCAACATACTTTTAGATGAGAATTTCGTACCAAAAATTGCTGATTTTGGTTTGTCAAAGCTATTCATGGACAACACTTCTCATGTGAGTACTCGAGTGGCCGGCACATTGTAAGTGGAAATTTCTCGTCTGATACCTCCCTTTGCTATTTCAGTCTCTGAAGCCATAACTGATGGTGATCTTTCTTTCTGGCAGGGGATACATTGCACCAGAATATGCAATTACCGGTCATTTAACAAGGAAATCAGATGTATATAGCTTTGGGGTATTGCTATTGCATTTGATTAGCGGACTTCCAGTCGTAGAATTCAACTTAGAGCAAGAAGATTTGTACCTGGTTGACAAGGTATGTAATTTACAGTCAATGCTGAAGGTTTAGATTATTTTCGAGAACATTGAGGGAGATGGCTGCCCTGCTTGTCAATGTAATTATGATCAAAATAACTATTGCATTTTTTATTGTCACATTTTCATAGAGGGGTAATTTTTACAATAACTATCCATAATAACCCTTAATTCCTCCTGGAGTCCTCCAAATTACCTATCATTTCCCCATAATTTCACAAATTTTCGATGTCACATCAACTTACGTACTTCATACTCTAATATGACTACATGAACTAAGATACTTATCCCTCCATACCTTAACATTGGTTTGAAGTCATTCCATTTAATTGAGAAGAAAGATTTTGCCTAAAAAGTTCATGATGATTTAGGCATGGCAAGAGCACGAAGCGAACAACCTGCAAAAGCTGGTGGATCCTACACTCAACCACGAGTTCCCTGTAGAAGAGGCAATCCAAGTGCTAAAAGTGGGACTGCTTTGTGTACAAGAGAAAGCTTCACTTCGGCCTCAAATGTCTCTAGTTGTGAAGATGTTAGCAGACAAAGAAACTAGGAATGATATTTCGATATCTAAGCCTGGTCACCTTCCTGATTTCAAACACCTTAAAACCAGCCAAACTCATTCTTCAGATGGTACCGGTAATATGTCTAGCACAAGCTCTATATCACCCATCATCACAACACGGACTCTGTGACATACATACATACATACAAACTCTCAGAATCTCAGTCACGGAATTATTGTGTCATAAGACTTCATTGACAAAGTACTCTCTCTATGCTCCATGTATATTAGTTTTTGTGTGCTCTCAGCTCCTCATTACACATTTACACCGTCAACACAATGTCTTTTTTAAGGGCGGTTTTTTTGGTATGCAAACCAGTGTTGATATTTGCTTTTTCGAACCAACAATTTACAACCTATCACTGGCTAGTAGACCAGTGTGGCTAACTAGCTCAGGGTATGACCAACTTTCAACACCTTAAATTATGTACTATTCATTTGCAAACAGATTGTGCGATTCTTTATATACAGATTTCTTTTAGTAAATTTTTTTTTTCTTTTTTCTTTTTTTTTGTGTTTGTGTGTAAATTAGTACATTGCTCCAAATACATGTTTAAGCAAAAGTTGCTCAGCTTTTGTTGCAAAACCTTCATTTATAGCATGACTTATGTGGTACCAGGAGCAGCCACACACAGTCTTCAAACCTTAACCCCTAACGCTTCTTCACATCTTATCTAATTAGTTCTGATAGGCTACTTGTATAGCTTGAGCAGAATTGAAGAAATACCAATCAACTTAGTTTATTTTGAACACACCATTGACTGCGCGCTCTAACAGCCAGAGGAAAACAAACATTATGGTGTTCAGTTCAAGTATAACAAGAATTAATGTCCAATTCCAATCTGATTATCTACAAACAAGCAAGACACATTTTGTTATCCAACATCTAACTTCCTTGTGTCAGTATGGATATAGCACAGCATGTTCCTGGAAAATCGGGTGTACTTACTGATCTTCCTTCGAGTGCATTGCACACCCGTGTAAACGTACCTAGAGTCCTGCACCAGACTGCATGGCGTGTGTGGCTACTGTCATGTGTTAGATATGGACCTTTACCCTTGGTTTACGATTTACCTTCCTTCAATTACACTTGGTTTGCACTTTATATAATTCGCACCCCTTTGAGAAAGGAGCGCGAAGTAGTGGCTTCATCCCCGCCAATTTGCATCCTTATTGACCTCATTGAAACGAAAAGAGGGTGAACATGACACAAGTATATTAAAACAGTACTTGCACATATATATGTATATATATCAGAAACAATACCAAACCATTCTAACAAGTAGGAAAACTTACCACATGATTGTTAAGTGAGGTACAAAGAAAAGAGGTAAGAGCAATAAAGCATGTGAAATATGAGTCGGAACATGCCTGGCTCCCTGCACGCCATAGGCATAGGCCACCCTATCTTAGGGCGGAACTTGCTAATGGCATACAGGGAGCCAGGCATATTATACTAAACCCTACAACATGAGAGATTGAGAGACTATATGATATATATGTTAATTTTCCCCTACCTTATATCATTGTACATACATTGGTACCTCAATTTTAAGTTGCTGAACAACCTAACAAAAAATGAAGTTGTTGAAAATCAATTTCGGATGTGGTAGGAAGAGAAAGAAGCTAGATACTTTTATAATGAAATATGGTCGGTGACAAAAGGTGGTCTTTGTTTCATACTTTTGGTTCCTCTCTTTTTCTTATGATGCAATTGAAACCAAATTAGACGTTATGTCTTCTTCTAAAGGATGAAACAGAACGCATGATATATTACAACTTGATCACATGAAACATTATATCAAAGCCAAGCCACTTACATAAGTGACAAATTTAGGAAAATTATGTGTGTATTAATGTAACTGAAATAGTTTAATGGATGCTTAGACCCAATAAGTTTGGTACTAGTTGTAACGTTTTTGTACTACGAATTATTTTGAATTCGAAATATAGACTATTGTTTGGCTTGGAAAATGACAAGAGTTAACGAAATGCATGCACTTGTTTTTACTTTTTAGTATACATTTCTATACGCATTTTCAAAGAGTGAATGATATCCGAGTTGGCTGAAACTACATTTGCAATTATGTTCAAGGAGATCATGGTATTAATTCTCACTATATAATGCTTTGATACGTGTATCAAGTTTTTTTTTTACCTAAAGATGTAATAGTAATTACTTGACACTTAGTTAAAGCAAGAATGATTGCTAGAGCAAATAAATTATAAAAGTTCAAGAGTTAAGACCTACATAAGAGAGAAAATGGTGTTGATAGTATCTTTAAATGAACGTCAATCATGGAAAACAAGGATAGTTTTGGTCAAACCAAACCACTAAGGCTAAAAGTTATAGGTTAGGTGTAAGAATAATGATTTGTAGGTGCTGAAAATTCCATGTTTCAGAAGAAAACGGTGTACAAATTTCGATTTTTATCATAGCTTCAACATGAAATTGAGATTTGCTAGATCTTATCTTGTTAAATGCCGAAATTTATTTAGTTGGACTCCTTTTACTATTTACAGTCGGAGTCGGCACAAGGGGGGACGTGTCTAAGGTCTTGTTCTTTAGAGGGGAAAAAAAATCGATTTTTTAAGTTAGTTTGGTTAGTTTTTAATGTATGTCGATGCCTTATTTAATTGCTAATTTCTTTTGCTTCGGCTTGGTCCTCCTACAAATAAAAAAAATAATATCAATTTAGATTTTTGAATTTTTAAGTAACATCAGTTTAATTAGAATGAAATCATTGTTTTAATGCATCTTGCTATATTTCAATTCTATCGCTCAATCCATTTATGAAATTTCATTTTGATTCTAAGGATATATTGATCTCACCACTTTCATGCTCCGGCCATCGTTCTTTCACTAACTCAAAGGCGTAGTTATGATCACTTTTCACTTATATTTAGATGATATAAAAAGATTATTCTTTCAAACACAGACACACACAAAAGCACGATCATTTATGCATTCTCCGATCCTAAGTTCAATTCCATTAATTTCTTCATAATCACTACTCACTAACACAAAACCTCAAGAAAAGAGATCATAGAGTGTGAAGTAAGATAAATAATTTGTTAGAGAGCTAGACTATTAAAAATTAAAATTGATTTTGGAAGGGTTTCATTTCAAAAAGTAATCTTTTGGGAGGTTTGTTTATGCGACACATGACAAGTTACAAACAAAACAACTTGCAGATAAAGAATAAATTCATTGCATAAAAAGTTCAAACTAAAGAAAAATACACTGATATACAAGTTAGAATTATCATCCTATATACTCCGTATTTAGTCTTGATAAATTGAACTTCTACAACAACAACGAGTGATAAATCACTAGCCATATCTGGACTTATTTGGTCACAAGCAAGGATAATTTCGTATATTAATCTGATTCCTCCCAGATTTCAAGGAAGTACTTCCTTGGAATCCCCCAAGAAAAAAAATAAGAAGTGCAAGAATTGATAAAAAAATTCTAGAATGCATATTATTCCATGTCTTAATTTATTTAAAAAAAAAAATCTTCTCAAATTTGTCCACATATTCATGTGTTACTCATAATTATCTATGTATATGTGCTATTGTCTACGTATCTATGTATATGTGCTATTGTCTATGTAATACTAATATGTATCTGTGTGTCTATGTTGTTGTCTATGTATAGAGATAATTGTCTGTGATAGTATATAAGATATATATGTAATAACTCAAATTTTTTTTTTTTTTGAAAGCTTGAGTATGTAATTATTCCAAATTAGCTAGAAAGCCAAAATTAAATGTTAATGGAAGTTTTAAAAAATAAAAATCTATCTCAAAATTAAATTTGTCCTTGTGTCTAATGCCCTGTCCATGTACTACTGATAATTGTCTATGCTTGAAAAATATTGTCTATATGATACTAATAGATGTTAATATCATAAATACTCCGTTATTAACTCTTAGTTTTGTCTTTTAAGTCTTGTCACATCATGTCATAATTATTATCTGGTGTTAGAATTTTAAAAGCTTTGTTTTTAATATAACAATCGTGCCATTGAATGTGGGTTTTTTTGCCCACATATTGCTAGTGACTAATACATCCTCCAACAACAACAACAACAAAGCCTTAATTATTCCAAATTAATTTGGGGCCGGCTAGACATGAATCAATATGAGGAGTCGTAAAAATCATTAGCACAAATCCTCTTCCTCCAATCCTCTCTATTTGACACTAAATATTCTTTAATTAAACCCATTTAACAAATTGAACTAAATTGATATAAATAATTGAACTAAATCAAATATGAAACTAGTTGAACAAATTGGAACAAATTTAAATTGAACAAAAATTAAAAGACTACTTAATCAACCCTTTTTAAATGGTCTAAAAGAATGGATTGGGGCGGGATAGCACGATTTTTGATAAAACCCTTCATATTCTCTCATTTATTTTTCACACTTAGAATTTCCAACACTTTGTACCCTTTGTATGAGTTGGATATTTGATCACTATGAACTATGAATCTATTGCGAGATGTGGACTAAGTTAAGTTACATACTCCCTCCGCTTTTATTTGTTTGATAAGCTTTGACTTGCACACATGTCAATGCACTTGTTTGACCTTAAATATCTTTTATTGTATATATGTAAAAATTATAATTATTGAATATAAATAACATACTCATTGAGATTTGAGACGAATTAAACAAGACCTCATATGACTATATTATATTTTATATATTGAAAGAAATTTAAAAGATTCTCCTACGTTATGAATAGTGTTAAGATTCCAAACGTATCAAACATATAGAAACGGAGGGAGTACAATATACGGACTATTATTTATCGAAAATTTCAATTATATCTCCGTTTAAGTTTTTGTTACGTGTTGTTGACTAATATTTGAAGTGACCATTTGACCTTTTCATTTGACCAATTACCAAGGATTGTTTTTTAAGAAAAAAAAATATATTAAGGATTAAACTGTAACGGAAACTATGTCTAATGGTGTGTGCAATTTTAGATAGGTACTAGTAGTAGTAGGTATAAACTCTTGGATGTTCTCTATGTCCCTCTTCTTTGACATTAGTGGAACTTAGATTTTAGCAGTTTTACCCTATATATATTGTTAATTAGTTTTTTAAACTAATTTCATGATTAGAAAGTCAAAAGTATTAAGTATAACATCACTATTTATGGACAAGTGCATAATGCTATGTTGAATAGATAACCAATTTATAAGCAAAATTACATTGTTACTCGTATAATTAACTTACATTATTATGCAAGTTGAGTTTATTCTACCAAAAATTTAACATGTTGGAATTATATAATCACATCTTCACATCATGCTAGGTTGCTAGCATCATCGTCATTTGCACCTTCGATCACTAACAAATTAATGGCCTATTTAGGCTCCATTATATTTACCTAACATCAATATAGCCTAATAGAGTTAAATAAGATTCAAAATTGTATAAAATATCAAATAGAGAATATGATCATCAAATAAGTGAAATTAAAACAGTCAAGACTAAATGAATTCAATTGAATAATTTTTTTTCTTCTTAATAATGTACTCTCCATATATTAGAATATTCGGACAAAATGATTTTTTTTTCGCTCTAATATGTTAGACAAAATATATTTAATGTATATTTTTAAAGTATTAATTTCTATGTACAATTTATCAATGTGTTATCAAAGATCAATGTAGTGCATTGGATACCTTATAAAAAAAAGGTACAGTTGCATAATATTAAAAAAAAAAAAAAAAAAAAAAGAACTTAGGTAAAACACATGTCCTATTGTTTTGCACTTATTTTTCAAAAGTTTAGTTTAAGACTCTTATTGTTTTATTATTGGTGCCTTTGGTGGTGTATGTTGTCAAAAATCAAATAATTTATTACTTAGCTTCGATTCAATTAAGTTGACTCAAATCAATTCAATCCAAGCTAATAAAGTAACTATTAATTACTTCATAAGATCTATTCTTTAGCTTAATTTTCACTTAAAATATGTTAATTATTACTTACAATTAACTCCAACTCGACACTAAAATATGCTACTCTTACTCCATATCTTTGCTGTCTTAATTAATTATTAGAAATAATGAAACATCTGCTGATTGGATTGATGTAACCATCTTATGAAATAATTAATTTATGTTCGTTTCAGCTTAACTTTGCTTAACATAACCTATTTTAATTTTATTTGAGAGCTACAAACCTCGTTAGTCCATAACTTAACCTTAATTCATGATAATTAATTGATGTTTAGTTGAAAAGACAGACCCTCATGTTTATTTATTTTTGGTCAGTTTTTTTGGCGACGTAATAATAATAATTAAGGGTGCATTCTTTTCATTTTGAAAGAATTAATCTCAACACATACAAGTTCAAATAAGTTGAAATCACGTTTAATATGTTCCATAAATTTTATTTAGATCCAATAATCAGTCTATTCTTAAGTTCCGTATTTTTTTTTAATGTCCATATATAACTTAGTAATCAATTAGGCTTTACCAAAGTCAATAATCCTTGCAAATGGTTATTGAGGTTCCTAATAATTAATTATAAGAAATATATATATTAAAAAGGTGAGAGTTGCAAAGGGGACGAAGCTCGAAAGACTCCATGAGACAAGAGGTTGAATGCAGGTGGGGAGCTCACTCCAAATTGTCTAATGTGTTTCCTTCTCGCATGACTTGATGCTTCCTATTTCTTAATTTCATCTGCCAGCATATATGAAATAGAAGTATATGGTAATCAATATAATAACATGCATGTTATTATAAATCTAAATACTTTAATTTGATGTCTTATATAGTTTCTTTTAATTATAAATCTAAATACTTTAATTTGATCAGCCATGTGCATTCATCTTTAATGTATCGGAGTTTGCGCAAAATTTAAATAAGTAGATTTTTAAGAGACAGCGGTAGTCCATCTGCTTTATTTGATTCTATATACACAATTATACGTCATTAATCATCTTTATGTATCGGAGATTGCCAAAATTTTAACGAGTAAACCTTAAAAAAAAAAAAAAAAAAAAACGGTGGTATTACATGTATTTTATTTGGCTCTATATTCACATCAACATCAAGTAGCACAAGACTTGATTGCTGTCTTTGCTGAGATCATCAACAAAATTTGCGAAATCAAACGTGAAATTAACATTAGCAGCAACAAATTAGAGCACCTTAAACTGCCATAGGATGCAAATAGGGTCTACTATATATTCTACTATCAACTTTATGACAAAGAAGTAAAATACAATAATCAATTGAAACTTTAAACTAACTTCATTTGTCAAAAATAAAATGATACAATCTTGAAGCTATATATGGGTGTTATTAGTTTGTATGAAATTCGTATAAATAACAACAATCCTCAAATTGAACAACAATCTTATTTTACTTCACTTTGTGAAGAATAAATTGAAGAAAAAATAAATCTGTAGAAAGAAGAGCAAAATGGCAAGTCAATAATGTACAATACAAGAGGCTCAGGGATAACATATACAGTTGTAGTTGCGTAACACAACCAAAAGCTTCCGATTTGAATTTCCTTCCTTTCATGTATGAGTGGTAACATGTACCAAAATGTGCAACAGCAGCTAAACCATTAGTCCTTCCTTTACAATCTGCTCCAATGAATCGGCTAATGTGGACATTGTAGGCCGATCATTTGGATTGTCTCGGACAGCAAGTTCTGCTATATCCGCGAGCTTAAGCAGTGGCTCAACATTTCTTGGAAGTGCAACATATCTGTCAATAAGAGCAGCTGCTTTCCCCTTTCTTATCAGTGGAACTGCCCATTCGACAATGTTAGGAGGCGAATAATCCACATCATGTGCTTTCCTTCCACTTAGAATCTCTAGCAGAACAATTCCAAAATTGTAGACATCGTTCTTCATATCTTCACTAAGATCTTTGTCATAGTTATTATTAGAGCACCCAAAGTCAGAAATTTTGGCTCCCCAATCTGAGTCTAATAGAATGTTCGATGTCTTAACATCTCGATGAACAACTGGAGGATTCGTTTCCATGTGAAGGTACTCAAGTCCTTTAGCAGCCTGCATTGCAATCCTTAGCCTAAGAGTCCAAGTAAGAGGAGTGAACCCGTTGTGGAGATGATCGTGCAACGTTCCATGTGACATGTACTCGTAAACAAGCAACCTCTCACCCATCTCAGTACAATATCCCAACAAGTTGACAATGTTGGAATGCCTCATATGGCATAGGATTTCTAACTCAGCTTCAAAATCGCGGATATTATTATGGATTATAGTAGCTGCATTCGCTCTTTTAACTGCCACTTGCTGCCCATCTGTCAGCAACGCTTTGTACACAAACCCATAACTACCTCTTCCAAGCTCATTAAATTCCTTGAAACCATTGGTAGCGTCTTTCAGCTCAGAAAGCCGGTAAATCTGTGCCTCTCCCGGACATTCAGCAACTGGAATCGTAAGATTAGGATCGTCATTAGCATCAGACTCAGGATCCTTTTTCCCTATACACGATCTGAACTGCTTTGTGGGTCCATCTTTAGCTTTGAAGAAGTACAAATAAGGGAAAAGACACCAACCAATCAATATCAGTAAGAAACCTGCAATAGATGGTCCTAATATAAGAATAATCTTTTGCATTTGATGTTGATGCTTCTTTTTCATTTCAACTTTTGCAAGTCCACAAACACCCCAACATGAACTATTTTGGCAAAGTGAACATGAAGTGCATATTCTATCTGAATGGTCTGTACACGGACTCGAAAGAAAGTAACCAGACGAACAATTTGTACCACAAGACAAACAATTATGCAAATCTCTTTTGAGGCATACATTAGTTAACTCAAGCTCATTAAGAGCAGTTGCATTGAAGTTGAATTCGCCGTCACCACAAGGCCTTGAAGTACACAACCCAGGGCTACATAGCTGCAAAGGAGGATTATAATACTCAGAAGTTTTATCATTGTCTTCATTAACAAACCAACAGTTAAGCACTAAATCATCTTCTCTTATCCCACAAGCAGCTATATCTGATGTCGAAATAGCGAAAAACCCTGACACCTTTGGTATTGATGAAGAGTTGAATCCACCCCAACATTGAACTACATGATTATCAGCTCTAATCCCACAGAAATGCCTTGAACCGCCTGTCAGAGCTGAAAATCGAACCCCGGATGGAGGATCAGGGTAAGACTTATCTTCACCCCAACACCTTACTTCACCAGACACTTGCTCAATCCCACACAAACTACTCTTACTTGAGCTCATATCAACAAAACTATCAGAAATCTTGGAAATACCCAATTTCGATGAACTCGGTCCCCAGCAGATAAGCCCGCCATCATCCTTAACTACCCCACATGTAAACCCGTCTCCGGAAACAATCTTATCAAACTCCAACCCACTAACATACTCATCAAAAAATAGAGTACTCTGTTTTGAGCTCAAGCTAAAACTCGAGTTTGATCCACGTGTAACGTCCCAACAATCTACAAACCCAGAAGTAGATTCCGCGTAGTAATCCCCTCGAACAGCACACACATGGTCTTTGCCTGAAGCAAGTTGAGAGTAGTTCTGGTCCCTGTATAGGACCGGAACAAGATCATTACCATTGCCGCTGGAGTCCCAGCAGTAAGGTAATGATGAGTTGGCTAATAAGCCACACATGAAACCATGGCCGCCCGAAAGAGCGGCCATGGGAGGGATTGTGGTGAAGTTCTGAGTGATTTGATCAGGTGACATTCCCCAGCATATGACAGCTTGTTTGCCACTGGCGTCTATGGCGCAAAAGAAAGCGTCATCGCCGCCAAAGGCTGCCGAGATGGGACCCATCGATCCCAACCCATGTGTAGAAATGGGTAGAGAGAGAAAGAGAACCAGAAGAAGTGTTGAGAGAGAAAGCATTTTTGTTAGAGAGAGAATGAGAGTGAGACATAATGTTGTGAGATTTATGAAGATTTGTTTTTATGTTTTTTTTTTTTTGTAGTTTTATTAATAAATATGAAATTGTTATTTGAATTTATTTTTTTTGAGTGGAATTAAAATTGGGAGAATGTGGGAATGATGGAAAGTGAAGGAAGAAGAGTAACATGGGAATCCACCATTTTTACGGCAGTTTGTGATGACGAATGTGCTGCAATTGTGACAGCTCTGTTTTCAGCACTCTGTGAATTTTGTAGTAGATTATCTGATTTTTTCTTTTTTTTTTTATTATTTTTTACAAAAATATACAAATGGTTTGCTGATAAATAAAATAAAAATATAAAACAGTTAAAAAAAGATAAAAAAATTAACTGAATGTGTTGGGAAATGTGGTGATTTGCTCATCATTGGTAAAAATTACTGTTGGCTTCTTGGCTTTATGCTCCCCTGTCGATGTGCCGAAAAGTTTCAATGTGCTCACGTACAATTACATTATCTGTTTAATAAATAATATTATAAATAAATAGAGGAAATCACATTATAGTATTATAATATGACTAAGGTGGGTATATGGGGATAAGTTATTACTATTTCCTCTATTTGTAATGTTATTTATTACTCCCTCCGTTTTTTTCTTTTGCAACAATTCACTTTTCACACTTACCGAATCACATCTTCAACAATTTATAACTCTAATTATAAATTAAAAAACTATATATTAATAAATAAAGTGCACATCAAGACGAATCAAACGAAATCCATATTGACTATATTATTCTTTATACATTGATCATAAAATTAAATTAAAGTTTAAAAAATGAATAGTACAACTTTAAAATGTTACAACTAAAAAACGGGGTAGTAAAAAATAATGTGATTATATGTAGTATAATGTAACTAATATAGGTATATGAGAATAAATAAGAAAAATAATAAAACGTAAAAGGCTATTCTACCCCTATTCAAGTTCCCGAAGCATTCCTCTCATCAATTCACTGTATGTGACGTATTCGAAAGACTCAATGAGACAAGAGGTTGAATGCAGGTGAGGGCCCCACTCCAAATTGTCTAATGTAGTGTTTCCTTCTCGCATGACTTGATGCTTCCTATTTTTTCATCTGCCAGCATATATTATATGTATATGCCACCTTCCACTTTTTATTATTTTATATACGTATAACTGATTATACATGATACGTACATACATAAATATGGGGATCTATAATTTCTTTATTTCATATTAAGTGCAACACTTATTTTTTTTAAGGAGATGATATGAGGATAAATTAATTACAAATAACGGGAAATCATACATTGCCAATGTTAATATAATTATAACAAATTATCTCATTCGTTTCCAGCCCCTAATTGCTTCCTAACACATGCAAATAGTAAGAGTGTGTTTACTTCAGCTTAAAATTAGTTCAGTTCAGCTCTTCTTTTATTTTGCTATTCATTAATCCTTCATAAAAAAAAACTTTCATGTGAAGTGGATTAATTAATCCTTGAATTATATTTTGCTATTCATTAATCCTTCAACTTGCATTAATTATATTACTGAACTGGATTAATGAAGGATTAATGAATAGCAAAATAAAGTTTAATCCAGTTCAGTAATATAATTAATGAATATTAATTGTAACTTTCAGTAAAAAAACTTGAATTAAAGAGGCCCTAACAGTTACAATTAATATGAAGCTGAGAAAGTAATATAATTAATGCAAGTTGCTTTCCACTTACATCAATGATCCTCTTACCTTTGGATCTTTAGTCACTTTGTCACCACTCACCAAAGATCTCACTTGATAACTTATTGTATGTGATTCTACTGCATCATTTAAGGTTGTCAATAATGCAATTGATCTACAATTAATGTTAACTCGTATCTGAAGTTTTCGATCTTCCACCACTCATATATGCTTCCTTCATGTGGGTGAAATCGTGAAACCTTTATATATATATATATATATATATATAATATAATATATTATTATACTTCCTATATGTAGTATGTATTATAAACTATGAATTAAATGGCTTAGGTAGTTTGCTACATACTATATGCATCTTTATTATTTAACTTACTTTTAGTCTCTTTACGTACAAGAAGGAAAATTACGAACTGTTGCTAATTGTTAGAACTTAGAAGTTCTACCTAAATCTTATGTGTTATCTAATTTATTTTCTTTCTTATTATCTTTATAAAAAAAATTATATATTAGAGGATCATTTCATCCAAAAACTTAAGCTGAATGTTGCAATTTATGAATATGTTTTATACTCTATCACGCTCTCTCACATAAGAGCTAGGATTAGAACTATAAATAAATAGCTAGGAACGAATGGTCATTAGAACTTTATGAGTTTATCAATCAGAACGAAGCACTATAGAAGAAAGTGAAGAATGAATTATGGTTTTAAGTTTTAACTAAAATACAAAACAATGATCATGTAGAAATAATGTATCTTGAATCTGTACTAGCCCTAGCCCCCACTTTGCAATCCTATACCTAGGCTATGCTGCTACGGCTATGTGTTTTGGACCTATTTTTAGATCTTTCGGTATTAGGATATTTGAAATGCTATGATTTGTCTAGACGTACTCTGTATTCCATACTCTAGTCCATTATTTAATTTGAAATTATAATCATCATCTAACTAATTAGCGTATTTGTTAAATATATCAAATTCTTCGCCGGTGAATGTAACTAACACATTATTTCTAAACCATGTCAAATATGTGTTGTTTTTAATCTCTATTGTAATAGTTGTTGCATTGACAAATCATTTGTCAACCCATTAGTACCGGAAGCATTAAGGAAAAAAAAAAAAAAAAAAAAAAAAAAACTTTTAGAGAAAATTACTCCGTAGGTGAATAGTCCTTAGTCCGTACTTTTTTGCTTACACAAGTTGTAAAATTAATGACAGCTTTGCTAAATCATAATGAAAATAATTGCAAATTGATCATTAATTTATTTCTTAGTGTTGGTACGTACAAAATAAAGGTCAATGGTAATATAATAATGCAATTAAAACAGCTGTAATTAGCAGTTCAGATTTCTGCTCATAATTACACTCCAGTATTTGATCCTAAGATCGGGCTATTCGCTGTCTATCAGCACTCCACAATGTACATACGGCCACCCAAGAATTTTCACCATACATACCTTTTTTATTTTATTTTTTTGTTTTGTGTTTACAAAGCTAGAAGGATGGGGATGAAAATCTAATTCGAGTTCACTTGAAAAAAGGACGGAAGATGGGAAGCTCCAATCACATGAATTATCGCTTACTCTCGACCTCTCGCATGGATACCTACATTAATACATACACACAATGCTCATCCTCTTTTTTGTTGTCTTTTATTTGATCTTCATATAAGATTAGAATCTTACTGATCCGATCCATCTATACACAATAACATTTATTGATTGTTTTATGTGTGATCATTTTTTTTGTACTCATAGTGTTTTTTTTTTTACAATACGTAGCTACTAGAAATCAAACACATGATATTTGAAACAAAATATGAGAGTTTAACCACCAATCTGTTATGATTTTATTCTTTTTAGAGCAAATCCATTATGATTTTGATGTTAAATGTTTCAAAGTAATACATAATAAATCCTTATAATTATATGATATAAGCTTTTATTTTGTATCGCACTTGTTCACTTGCACCGAAACCTATGAAATTATTATTTTTATCCCCAATCCTTGCATAATTGTAACTAATAATGCATGTTTACTTCAGCCGAAAACAGTTGAACTGAACTGAACCGAACCGAACCGAAAGTTTTGATTATAAATTAATGGTTAACAAAATAAAAGAAAAGTTGAACTGAAGTAAGCTGAACTGAATTGATTTTAAGTTGAAGTAAACAAGTTCTAAATTGGGACATTGGTGGGACCAACATTCTAGTTATAAGCGTGTATACAATACACCATGATCAAGAAAAGGCAAATAAGTTAAAACTAGAGTATTTTACAAGGACCATAAAGCTAGGTTGAATCCATAAATGAAACTATTAGTGAACGAAGTCAAAGTCCAAATAAGTATGGAGCCTATCAAATTACACTGTCTAGACTCGAAGACAATACATTGGTTGAACTATTCCCCTTGGATCAATTTAATTGAATTTTAATCAACATATAATTAAGTAAAAAATTATGAAGGATATTAGGTTAATGATGATTTCCGCACTTCTACTATTATTTTCTGCATTCCATGTTTATATAAAAAATAATTATTAAGTAAAGCTTTGAGGGGAGTGTGGAAATCAAATGAGGGATTTCCAAAATCACCATCGAAAATATTATTGTAATTTCCATTAGAATACATGAATGTAAGGACCTGTTTACTTCAGCTTAAAATTAGTTCGATCAGTTCAGCTCAGTTCAGTTCAATTCAGCTCCAATCAGTTCAGTTAAGTTTTGTTCAGCTTAGCTCTTCTCTTAGTTTGCTATTCATTGATCCTTCATAAAAAACTTTCAATTCAGTTTAGTTCAATTCAGTTCAGTTGTTTTCAGCTGAAGTAAACAGGCCCTAAAAGCATCCACAATGGTTTAGTTTAAGGACTATGCTATGCTTATTGATCTTTGTTTATATATATACTAGAACTACCCTATACTACTTAATTTATTTTTGTTGATCTGAATTGATTTTTGTTAAAATATAGTTATTTTTACTGAAAATAAGTAATACTCCGTAGTAAGCTAGGTGAGAAGATCAAGACCTGACTACGGCTAAAACAAACATAACAAATTATATAACCGTAATAAACAAAATCGAGCCCCCACCCAATTTATTTAATATAATTACATTGAGAAGACACCCACCGTAGTGTATTAAGCTTTAATTTCCTCGTTTAATTTATTTAATATAACTGTCCAATTTGCCAAGATCATGAGATTGTTCAATGTTTTTGAGATATTATGCTTTTCTTTTTTTTTTTTTTTTTTTTTGAACATTATGCTTCTTTTTGCTACATTATTATTTTTATTTCGGTATGACTTGTAGTAATCAAACCTAACATGTGTCCCGATCACTCGGACCACATTAAATTCTTATGCATTGAACTATTGGTGTTGCAATTCTAACAAATGTGGTGTACTATGAACACTTTGTACTTTGTAGTCCTATCTAGCTAGCAAGTCGATCGGTGTATTTTCGAAGTATATTGTATATGATGATAAAAACAACTAGTCGGTATAGCCGTATAGGTAATTAGGAATTTTTTTTACAAAACGTAAAAGATTAAGTTCAACTAAAAGTTGGTAATTAGGCATATAAACACAACTGGAAAGACAAAATTTTCCATGAATGAAGTTGGTCTTGTTACTCTGATCTTTGTTTGTTTGGAAACTAATTATTACCGTCACAAAGGTCTTTCTAACATTGTGTTCGATCTCTTCACGGGATTACAATCCCAATCCATTCTAATCTATTCTATTATATTCTAATCCATTCCATTCCCGGGTCATCCATTCTAATCCCGGTAATCCATTCTAATCTCGATAATCCATTTTAATCCCGACAATCCATTCTTAAAAATTAAAATCTTAATTAAACCCTTGAAAGTTTAAATATTAAGTCTTAACGACACAATAATTTCCAAAACAAATTTGTTTTTTTTTTACATATAATAATGTGTTAAACATACATTTTTGCTAAATAATAATAATAATAATAATAATAATAGTTGCTAGTTTTTGTGGATTTTTTTTTCTTTTGAAGAGAAATAATCGGACGTTAGGAAGTGGAGTGTATGTAAACTAAATTTTAGTTTAATTATAATTACAATGATCCTTATCTACATTTAAAATAGTGAAATATAAATGGTAAGATCCATAACCCAGTTAACCAACTAAAGCTACTCAACTAATTTTACTTCACTATATTCTTATGCATTAATACTAATTAGTTGCTTCATTTTCATTTATACAGCACAACATGTGTATTAAGAGCATAAAAAAAATTAAAAACCAAAACTAGAAATTAACCAACATGAGTATTTTATTTTAGTTGACATTTGAACAAAACACTCAAAATCATTAACAATAATTATTCAATCAAACAACTGTCATAGAGTTTTCTTTAGGAGAATAACCATATATATATAATAATTAATTATTATTATTGTTATTAATATTATAGGACTATTTCCACATTTCAATTGATTTGAGTTTATAATTTATGACTCCCTAACACCAAAAAAATAATTTTAACAACACTGTTTACAAGTTTTTATTATAATATATTTTTGCAATTTTTTACCATAAAAATTAGTTAACTTCAAATAATAATAAATTCTAAGACAATTCAATACATTCTAATCCAACTCAATTCATTCTAATAAAAACTATATTCCAACCTACTCCATTCCGCTAAGAGTAGAAATCATTTTCGTATCAAAAATAATATTTCCAAAAATTAGTAATGTACGAGTAGTCGGGTACAACTGTCTACTGGAAAACCCATATTTTAGAAGGTGGGTACTCGGTTTGAATTAAAACAATATGACATGAGTAAGATGGGTTTGACTGTCTAAATCAGAAAACCCAAATCACCTTCTTATAGTCTTATGATTCTTATCCAATAATCCAATCTCACACACTAGTATAGTCTTCTCACTGTTTGTCTTTTCTTCAACTCCAAGCTATAATGTATTAATGTGGACAGCATGCAACTCAGCACTTAAACAGTAGCATACATGGGTCATGGTACAGTTTACTAACACTTAAATATCTTCTCAATCATTTTTTTTTAACTTGCTATATTCATTTTTTTACATATTTAGAGACGCAATTTATAAAATAATATCTCGAGTTTGATATAATAATAAATTATAAAAATTATATTTTTGAAAAATATATATCAAAACGAATCAAATAAGATCTCATATGAGTATGTTTTTCGTTACGCATTAATCACCAAACTGAGTCAAAATTACACGGTAAATAGTGTTAAAAATCCTAATATAAAAACTAAAAAAGACCGATGGAGTATTAAATTTTTACTCATTTTTTTCCTTTTTCTTTATTGGGCAACGTTTTACTCGTATTTGCTAGATAATTCAACGCTTTACTCGTAAGAGATTAAATAACAACACTTTTTGGCGTGAGGTGTTTTACCAAATATAATATTCTGACTTTGTAATTTAAAAATTCTATATTTTATAAGAGAAAATTACCTATTTTTATATATAAGTGGGGACTCCACTTATGTCAGCATGTCTCTTTGCCTCTGTATTAGAAAGTTTGTTTTCGAGGTACAACAAAGTAAAAACGGTAACACTCAATACTAACAAAGTTCAATGGAGGCAATTAGAGTGTGATGATGATAATAACTAGTCAAGTCTTTCATCCAACATACGTAGCATAAGAAGTTACATGTATATATAGAGGTATAAAGCAACAATAAGCTTTGACTGAAACGGACAAGAAATCGCACAAAATTGAACAAAACTGCCGGAAATTCGTGAGGTGCAACTAGTCCTCTATAGTGCAACTTTGTTTTTGCATTCATCTTCCATTTTCCTGAGTGACGAGGTGCGAATATTTTCAAAACTCGCAAACTAACCTTTCATGTATGTCTTGTTTGATTAAGTTAAAACACCATATTCGAATAAGTTGAAATAAACCGAATTGAATTGAATTAAAGCATTCAATATTCTAAATATTTCAATAGTATTAAGGAAAAATTGCCAGATGAAACCTTTTAAAAACTTTTTTTTTGCCAGAAGAAACCTTTTAAAAATTTTTTTGCCAAAAGAAACCTTAAAATAAATTTTTTTGCCAAAAGAAACCTTAAACTAAAATTTTTTTGCAAGAAGAAACCTTTGAGCCGGAATCCGGTGTTGACTGACGAATTCCGGTGTTGACCCACTTATTATTCTCTTGTTGCACTCCCAAATCGTTATATGCACTCTCATGTTGTTTTCCATCTAACATCTGAAATTAAAAAAAAAAAAAATCCAACTTCTAATTCTGTCTCTCTCTCTTACTCTGCTTCAAAATATCCATTCAAATCCATTTTTTGTGCATTCAATTTTCTGTAGGTAAAATTATTAAGGTAAGGTAAATTTAATTGATTACATCTAACATCTTGAAATTTTTGGATTTAATTGTTGGTAAATGAAGAGAGCTGAAAATTTTTTTTCTCTGTAAAATGGAGGCGCGAAGAAGGCGAACAAGTTAGAGCAAGGGAAAAGCAAAATCGAAGTCATCAACATTGAAGCAATGCAATTGGCGAAGAATTGAGAAAAAGAAGTAAGTTTTTTGAACTTTTGTAGTGATTAACAGTTATGGTGTCCTGTGTGTTTGTGATTAACAGTTATGGTGTTGAGTTGATTTACTTTTGTTCAAATCGTATGATGTATTTGTGAATTTGTGTTGTTGTTGTTCAATTTCATTATTTGTTTTGGCATTTAGATCAGTTTTGGTGTGTAATTGGGTTGTATTTGTGATTAACAGTTATGGTGTTGAGTTGATTTAGTTTTGTTCAAATCGTATGATGTATTTGTGAATTTGTGTTGTTGTTGTTCAATTTCATTATTTGTTTTGGCATTTAGATCAGTTTTGGTGTGTAATTGGGTTGTATTTGTGATTAACAGTTATGGTGTTGAGTTGATTTAGTTTTGTTCAAATCGTATGATGTATTTGTGAATTTGTGTTGTTGTTGTTCAATTTCATTATTTGTTTTGGCATTTAGATCAGTTTTGGTGTGTAATTGGGTTGTATTTGTGATTAACAGTTATGGTGTTGAGTTGATTTAGTTTTGTTCAAATCGTATGATGTATTTGTGAATTTGTGTTGTTGTTGTTCAATTTCATTATTTGTTTTGGCATTTAGATCAGTTTTGGTGTGTAATTGGGTTGTATTTGTGATTAACAGTTATGGTGTTGAGTTGATTTAGTTTTGTTCAAATCGTATGATGTATTTGTGAATTTGTGTTGTTGTTGTTCAATTTCATTATTTGTTTTGGCATTTAGATCAGTTTTGGTGTGTAATTGGGTGTTGATGGAGTTTGTGTTTGTCGAATTCCAGGTTTAAGGGTTGTGACACTGTTACTGAAAAGTGGTTTCTTTTCATGGAAGTTGTAAATTTTAGGGTGTATCATGGGGGGCAGTTCATCAGTAAAAAGAGTAAAACAACTTATGAGGGGGGTACACACATGGGTTTGTATCTGAATATAGATGAAGTTAGCTACTTTGAATTTGTTTATTGGGTTACACATGATTTAGGGTATGAAGATGAAGGTGAATTTTTGTATCGAAAGCGTGGATGTACTTTGCACAATGGGAGGGCTAGGGTAGTTAGTGATGGAGATGTGGAAGAGTTTCTGAAAGCTCCTGAGAGGGATGATTTTTACCACTTGTATGTAGTGCATTGTCCTAAGTTAAATACAGAAATACCACAAGGTGGAAGTAGTGAGGTGGAAAGAGTGTATAGTGACATGGAAAGTGAGAGAATGACAACAATACAGGGGGGACCAGGACAGTTTCCAACTACATCAAATGTCAGTGAAAACCCCACATCATTGAGCATCTCCAAAAATGCTCAACCAACTGATTTAATTGCACCTAACTCCCTCACAACACCAAGGGTAAAGTTGCCTATCATTTCTTCAGCCAAAAAACAGCTACACACCACAAAAAACTCAGAAATTGTTGCTCCAAATAAAGTTGACAATCAGGAGGCAGATTTAGATGGTATTGAAAGTGAGGATGATAGTGAAGCTTATTTGAGTGCGGATGATTATGAAGATAAGAATGATGATGATTTGTTCAATGAATTTGTAGATCATGACATTAGTGAGAGGGTGACTAGGACTTTAGGAGGGATCATTCACAATAGTGAGGACAATGTTGCTGAAGATAGAGAGGAGGAAGGGTATGTGAATGATAGTGCAGATGAAGACCTTGGTGGAAATGATGTGTTGGTGGACAGTGATGATGACAAGCTGAGCATAGTTGGATCTGATGATGAAGGAGAGAAATACCCCTTGTTTAACCCTGAGGTTGACTTCAAAGGTAAGGTTACATTGAGTAAAGGGTTAAAGTTTCCATCAAACAAGGTGTTTAGGAAAGCTTTGCAATGGGATTCAATTGAAAAAGGATACAACTACTACTTCTTGCATAATAACAGGTCTAGAGTTAGTGTATATTGTGCTAAAAGGTGTGATTGTGACTGGAAGAGGGCTAGGATAGTACAGTGTAGTTGTAAAAGGAAGAGAAAGTGTAAGTTCAAGGTGCATGCTAGGAAGTTGAAATTAGAACAAACTTGGCAAATAAAAAGTTATAGACCTGAACATATTTGTGGAAGGCAAATAGATAACCCTCATTGTACATCACAATACTTAGCTGAGAGGTACTTAGAGGATTTCAGATGTGATCCTAATTTGAAGCTGATGCCATTCATAGCTAGAGCAAGGAGAGAGTGTAAGTGCAACATTGGGTATTCCAAAGCATATCATTGTAAAAGAAGGGCATTGAGAATGATCTTTGGCACTTCACAAGGTGAGTATGAGAGGGTTTGGGATTATGCTAGGGCAATTATGAAGTACAGTCCAGGTAGTACAGTTATTGTGAAGGTTGAAGGCATAGAGAGGTCTCCTCCATTGTTTCAGAGGATGTATGTTTGCCTTCAACCATGTAAGGAAGGCTTCATTGCTGGATGTAGGCCAATCATAGGTGTAGATGGTACACACCTAAAGGGCCATTACTCAGGCATACTCCTCACTGCAGTTGGGAAGGATGGGAACAACAACATTTTCCCAGTTGCCTGGGCTGTTGTTGAGACTGAAGACAAAGACACATGGCAGTGGTTTCTGGAGTTACTGAAGATGGACTTACACTCAGTTGCTGAATCAGTCACTTGGGTGCATGAGAGAGAAGATGTAACTTACATCTCTGACAGACAAAAGGTCATATATGTCACCACTTTATACATTTTATATATCAGCAATTTATACAAAGTGGTATATCCTAATCCATTTATGTTTATGGTTGTTAATCTGCAGGGCTTGTTAGATGCATTTAAGAAAGCTCTTCCCAATGCAGAAACAAGATATTGTTGCAGACACATTTGGAGCAACTTCAAAAAGAGATTTCCTGGTGAAATTTACAAACAACATTTCTGGATTGCAGCTAGGTCTACAACAAAGGTATATGTCATTCAAAATCAGGGTGAAGTCGATGTATTTCTGTTAACCTGAAACTATTTATGTCCAATGTTAACCTGAAAATTAGAATGAAATTTTTTGTGTTATACATATGTGCAGCATCATTTTAAGCAACAAATGGAAATCATCAAAGCCATTGATGTGAAGGCCTATGATAATTTTGCTGATATCCCTGTTTCACAATGGTCAAGGCATGCATTCAGTTCTTCCAGCAAATCTGGAATGGTGTTGAACAATTGTTGTGAAAGCTTCAACAATGTTCTTAAGGAAGCTAGGGAGAAACCTATCCTTCAACTGATGGAATGGACACGAAGGTATGTCATGCAAAGATTTAGTGCAAAAAGGGAAGGGTTAAGGAAATTTAAGGGTGTCATTATGCCATCAGTGGTTAAGATGATCCACAAAGGTTTGGAGGAAGTGGCAAGTATGAGAGTTTTGCAAGCTGATTTGTTGGAGTTTGAAGTTGACCATGATAATGGTGACACTTATGTTGTGAACTTGGAGAAGAAGGAGTGCTCATGTTACAAGTTCACCTTAATGGGGATACCATGTTGGCATGCACTTGCTTGCATCCAAAAATTGGGGTTTGATTATGAAGATTATGTGCATGTTGCTTACCACATTCAAACATATGCAGCCACCTATGCGCCTACCTTTAAAGCCATGCCTGGTTATGAGCAATGGGAGGAAACTGACAACCCAAGACCTCTGCCTCCTGCATATAGAGTCATGCCAGGTAGGCCATCCAAAAAAAAGAGGAAGAAAGAAGTGGGTGAAGATAAAGAGAAGCAACAAGTACAAAGAGCAAAGAAGCAGAACAAGTGCAGCAAGTGTGGAGGATTAGGTCATTACAAAACCACATGCAAGCAAGCCACCACCACAACTGAAGCCACAGAACAAGCAACTGAATGTCATGTCTCAAGCTCAGCCCCACAGTAGATGCAGCAACTGATTTCTATTGTTTATTCATCAGTAAAAACTTTTGCATTAGTGTGTATGAAATGGATGAAATGTAGTTGTTGTTAGTAAACAGTTGATGCTAAATGTAACTTTTGTTACATGACTTTGAATCTGTTGTTGAATGCATAATTAGTTGGATTAGTGTGTATGGTAAATTAGTTGCCTTTAACGTAACCTTTTGTAACCATTTACTCTGTTCAATGAAAAGTTATTGAATATTGCAGCAATATCTCTTAAGTTGTGTGATTTATTATTTGCAACTTTGCAGCAACATAAAGTACACAGCAGTAACAAATTTTGTAACCTTTATTTATTCCATTGACAACGCTTATATTACATACTGACATACAACTGCAATTTCATCACTAATTCAACCATCATAAAAAGTGCTAACTACTTGGAACATAAACTTAAATCATTGTCCAAAATGACATGGTAACCAACAAATTCTATCGAAATAGTTTCACAACAATGAAACTAACAATAATACAGACAACAACACAAACAACAACCTCATTTCTTCCATATTCATTCTTCACCACTGCATTTCGTTGATTCACAAGTCGCTTATGTTTCTTAACCTTCTCCTTCAAGTTCTCCACCTCACGAGCAAGCCTACTGTTCTCATCAGAAAGTCTAGCTTTGTCATCATTTAGCCTATCCATTTCACGACTGTCACAGACCAGCCTAGACTTCAGTATGTTGTTGTCAGTGGCTAATCTGTGCTTTTCAGCAATCAAGGCATTCGTCACATCTCTTTGCCACTCCAACAACCCTTCATCAACCCATTGAAAGGTGTTGCATCCCCTTTGTCCTGTTTCGTGGTCATAGAATTTGCAACACACAAACTTCCTTCCCGGGTTCTCACTCGTCCAAGACGTTCTTCTTGCCACTAAAAGCCCACATCCACAATGAGTAACCATTTTTCTGCAAACAAAATGTAAAATAATGGCTTATGCAATCAAAGCAATGCAGAGAAAACAGAAATTAAGTAAAATGGACAATAGCCAACCAAACAAAGCAAGTAAAACCTAACAAACCTCCTAACACTTGACAAAGGAAACACGAGAAACGTTTAACTGTGAAGATGAAACTAATTGGGTTATGGGCAAGAAAAGGGAGCTGCCATAGAAATATAGGCATATACTGTTTTCGTAGAAATTAATTGAATGGAAGTGCAGCACCCTTTATTTAAGAATTAAGATTACAAAAATTGGAGGGAAATTAGGGAAAATAAAGGAGGGAGAATTTGGAGGGAAATTCATAAAAGGCAAAAGAGTGCAAATAAGAATAATAAGTGGGTCAACGCCGGAATTCGTCAGTCAACACCGGATTCCGGCTCAAAGGTTTCTTCTTGCAAAAAAAATTTAGTTTAAGGTTTCTTTTGGCAAAAAAATTTATTTTAAGGTTTCTTTTGGCAAAAAAATTTTTAAAAGGTTTCTTCTGGCAAAAAAAAAGTTTTTAAAAAGTTTCATCTGGCAATTTTTCCTAGTATTAAACTAATAATTATGGAGTAACTCACTAACTTATCTAGAGAGCACACTGTACAAATTTCTTGTCGAAATAGTAGGGGGAGGGGGTGTTAGAGGTAAATTCAAACTAGTGACCTATGACCTATAATTAGTACCCAAAAGGAAATACTCCTGACATTAAGTTCACACCTATTTTACGGAATTACAGAGTAATGAATAATGAATTATTTTAGTCCACCTCAATAAATTAAGTTGAATGACTTCTAAAATTGCATATTATCTTCACTTTTATATATTTCAGTTCAATTCAGTTGAAATCAAATAAGTTTAAATGAACGAGTTCTTATTGCACAATTAGATTCACCTAATGTAAATTCAAAGAATCAAGCGTTTTTAAGACATGCATGATCTAGTTCATTTTTACTCTAGATAGAAACACAAACTGCTACGGAGTAGCTCATACCGAGAGAAGAGTAAAAATCACATAAAGATGATGAGTCGATGATTATTGTAAATAACAAATCTCAATCTCAATAGAGTCCGTTTTCTTTGTGGCTGGCCACACACTCAATTGACGGTGTGGCCATGCTCAATAAATTATTAGTTAGTCATTACAGCTAATAACGTTAACTTCTATTTCTTTGATTTATTTTTTAACAACAATAATTCTCATCAAATCACAACCGGAGAGAGAAAATAATAACAATATTTTTTTTTCAAATGTACATATTACAAAATTTACAACTCTAAAAAATAAAATAAAAATATCAAAATCCATGTTTTTTAATTCTCTACAAACAGAGATCCATATTGGTATAGTTTAATAATACTAAATTTTTAACCATATTCAAAATATTGAGTTGGAGTTACTAACTTATGTTTTTGGGGTTACTGCTTACTAACCGTTAGATTTTGGGCTATTGATATATGTGTTTTGGGTTACTGATATATGTGTTTAGGGTTACTAATTTATGTTTTGGGGGTTACCCACTACCTGATTTGAGGTTACTGATTTATACGTTTAGGGTCAAAAACTAACTAGTAAATTTGGGGTTACTAATTGCTAGATTTGAAGTCATCGATTTTTTGTGTTTGGAGTTACTAAATTGGGGTTTTGGAGGTACTAGATTTGGGGTTACTAATACTATTATTATTATTATTATTATTATTATTATTATTATTATTATTATTATTATTATTATTATTATTATTATTATTATTATTATTATTATTATTTTAGTTTTTTTTGTGGAGTTACTAACTAATGGATTTGGGGTTAATGATTTGTGTGTTTTTTGGTTATTGCCTTATATTTTTTAGGTTACTAACTTATTTTTGGGGGTTACTAACTTTTGAATTTGGGGTTACTAACTTATGTATTTGAGGTTACTAACAAGAGAATAATTTGGGGTTACTAAGTGCTAAATTTGGGGTTACTAACTTATGTGTTTGAGGTTACTAACTATAGAATAATTTGGGGTTACTAAGTGGTAAATTTGGGGTTACTAATTTATGCATTTGAGATTACTAACTAGTGAATTTGGGATTACCAACCCCATACACATAAATTAGTAACCCAAATTCAATGACTACGTAGTTAGCAACTCTAAAAAATCAATTAATTAGTAATCAAATTATTTTATGAACACACACTATTATACTTAATACAATAATACCTATATTTCATGAAAGTAACTTGTAATATTCACATTAAGCAACAAATTTTTAAAAAGCAACTAACTTTTGATTAAAAAACGCTAATCGGTTGAGTAAATTGCTTTAAATTACACCACTGTAGTTTCTAGTTAATAAATCAATGAGTATTAATGCAAATCAAACATTAAATACATTGAATAAAGACAAAAAAGAAAAAAATTGTAAAAAAAATCAAAAATTTAGTAGTTTAGAACAAAAATATTCTGAAATAATATAAGTGAAGAAGTTAAATAATTTGAAAAGTGTTGGGAAAGAAACTAAAATGAACTATAAAAAAAAAATAATAAATAAATTTAAACTAATGGTAATTAGGCTCAAACTAAAACCCAATGTTATATGGCCCTGCTACACTATTACTTTACGGTGTGGCATGCCACATATAAAACTTAATCATGAGTGGATTTTAGATACGACTTTTAGGCCCAATTACTTACTCGGTAAAACATTTCACTTGTCCCGCAAAAACCTAGTCGGCATGCACCTTCTTTTGTGAATGCGCGGCCAGAAGGTAGAAGTACACATACTTTTAGCTATCTTACTCCTAGGTGCATATAATAATTTTCCGACGTCCACCTTAATTTGTGCCTTTTGCGGGTTTGCGAAATAAAACATTGACTCGACCCACATACATGGGGAAATTTCCAGTTTTTAAAACTTTAGATATTTGTCTTTCATCTAAAAGGTATTTTCGTCATTTTCCAAGTAACAACAGTACTGACTATATAACAGATACTATTGTAAAACATGATGATCACTAGCTATTTTATATTTTAAAATGTGAAAAAGTTGCAATATCTTAAAAAAAAAAAAAATAAATAAATAAATAAAATGCAATTTTAGATACACAAAAATTTCGACACCCAAATGAAGTAAGCCCGCTACCTTCTGTTGTTCCCTCCTAAACCCACATTTATGATTTATCCCTCTTTTTTCAAAACCCCCCAAATTCAAACCTTCATCAAAGCATTCAACAATGGCGGTTTCAACAACACTACACTCTTCACCCTTCCTTCTTCTACTTCTACTTCCACTTACTCTTCTCTTCATCATCTCTCAACCACTCAACGCCATCAACTACAACAACTCTCCTCCTCCTTCTCCACATTTCGACGCTCAATTCTCAACTCGACACTTGCTACAAGTTTCCGACGCACAACCTCATAACAACGATCTTCTCTATGATTTCTATCGCTTTAGTTGCCCTAACGCTGAAAGCGTCGTTTTCCAGTTCATGCGTAATTTCGTCGCTGTTGATAGTCGAGCCACTGCTCAGCTTCTTCGCCTCATGTTTCATGATTGCTTCATTCAGGTATCTTCGATTGTTTTCGCATTGTAATTTTCCAATTCTTGATGTTAATTTTGGTCAAAATTAGTGTTTCTTGATATTGAGGTGTTATCGCTTCTTTTTACGATTAATTTGAGTTTGATTTTGAGCATTTGTGATTTGAATTATTATTTTCTCCATTATTTCTAGATTTTTGTTTAGTAGAATTTCAATTGTGAATTTTTGATTTTTTTTTTTTCCTATTTTCTTGAAATTTGTTGTGTGCAATTTAGTGTTGAAGTTGTAATCAAATTACTGTAGTTGATTGATTATGATATGAAGAATTGTAATTGTGTAAGAGCTGAAATTTCGTAGCATTGAATGTGGGAAATTAAGTGATTGGAATTTGTTTGGTTAAACTCAGGGATGTGATGCATCTCTACTTCTGGATGACAGTAATGGAAACAAAAGTCATTCGATTGAGCGAAATGCGTTTCCGAATCTGACACTCAAGGGGTTCGATATCATTGAGAGGATCAAGCAGGCATTAGAGGCCGAGTGTCCTGGTATCGTATCGTGTTCAGACATTATTTCTCTGGCCACTAGAGACGCCATTGTTCTGGTAATGACACTGTCTTTGTCATTGCTGTTTTTGTAAGGAAGCATATATCGCCATATTTGTATATGTTGTCAATTGCTCTTGATGGTTTGTTATTCTTATGATGGTGAAAGGTGCGTTTGTGACGCTATTAGTTTATCTAAGGGTGATTTATGATGCATAAGTAGGGGTTATTGACAAGTAATTAATCGCAAGGTGTATCTTGTTTAGCTGTTTGTCAAATGCATTCATCTCATGGGCTTGTCTGTGAAGAATATAGAGTGTGTAAAGTTGACTTATTGTCGTTTTCAAGGTAATGATATTGAGAAGTCGAGAACTAAATGTACTCAAATTTTTTTCATTGAGAAGCTAGTGGCTTTCGCCGTTAAGAACTGGCAGCATGTTTAAATTGTTCAAAGTGATCTTAAATTTTTTGTTTTTGGTTACCACACTCAAGAATTATTACATTACAAACCGTACACAGTTTACAAAATGTCATCCTAATCTTCTCGTCAATGCAATAAATCATCGTCTTTGCCAAGAAGGACGAACCAGCAACTTAGTAAACTAGAGGAAAAGGAGCCTTAGTGCAACTCTTTTTTTGTTTTTCGAAAACAGTCTGCGTAAATTATCAAAACTCAAGTGCTGCATATTTTCAACTCAGCGCCAAATTTTTTATTTTTCTTGGAACATTTGCATTAAAATGTAGCCTTTGGCACCTTAGCTTACTGGACCTTAGCAATACATGAAGTTTGAACCTTGATGTATGAGCATGTGTCCTTTTATGGTCTTTTGAACCTTGATGTAAAGCTTTTCAATTAAAAGAGTTTTTCACTGTCTAAGCTTCTTAATGTCTTTGCTTTGGATGTATTGTTCATTATAATTGCTGGAGGGCTTTGTTAATATTCATTCATAAGAATCATTATCTCATTCGTTGGTGTAGTTTGACTGTGGATGTTGATCTCTTTCCATTGCTTTCTTTTGAAACGCAGGCAGGAGGTCCATTTTTTCCTGTCCTCACTGGACGAAGAGACAGCCAGGCATCATACTTTGATGAAGCTAACCAACAGATACCAAAACCAGACGCTAGTATAAATGAGATGCTGACTTTGTTTTCAATGAGGGGCTTCAGCGAGAAAGAAACTGTCAGTCTCTTAGGTAATTTGCTCTGCTTCAAAGTAGACTTTAGTTTCCAACCTGAAGTTGTTCCTTTCTTCTGTTAACATCATTTATGTTTATTTTTCATAAAGGGGCGCACAACATAGGAAAGATTGGCTGTGAATTCATTCAAAAGCGCCTCTCCAACTTTCAGGGCACTGGAATGCCTGATTCTTCAATTCCTGTTGACTTTTCTCTTGAGCTGAACAGAATCTGCAATTCAAATGTGTCTCCCAGTCCTTCGCCATCCAGATTTAGGAACTTGATAGAATCTGCCACTGGCCCTCAGTCCCTTGTTCCTTTTATTTTCTCAGGCTCTGGCTTTGATGCACATTATTACAAGGGCTTGCTGTTGGGACAGGGCTTACTTCATGCAGATCAGCAGCTGATGGCAGATTCCAGAACTGCAAAGTTGGTAGAAGTATTTGCATCAGATGATGGCACAACATTCAGGAGAGAATTTTCCAAGTCAATGTTGAAGATGTCGAATCTTGGATCTCTCTCTGGCTCTCAAGGTGAGGTGCGTACCAGATGCACATTACCAAACAGCAGGTGATTGTGGTTTCTTCATTCAGGTTCACTAATCTCTTTCTAAAGTACATAGGATGTGTCATCAACTTACCACTGTTCGTTAAACATCTTAAATAGTTCTCATACATTTTATCACCCTTAAAGTGTGCCTTGAGGAAGTAACTTGTAGATCATTCAGAGCTTCTTCTGCACTAACTTTAGAATTTTGGGCACTACAAATTGGCAGCCAGCAGGTCTAAAAAAAAAATTACGTAGTACTTTTTTACACTGTAAATGATATATGTTTTGCGTAGATATCTCCATGTTCAGCTTCTCACTGAGTTCTAGTTTTCAAGGTGTTTTCTCATGTAAATTTTGCAATCTCCTAATTGAAGTATAATGATTGATCCTGATCTGACAAATTATTGCTGCTAGTAGTTGTTATGAGCATCTGTTTCTTCACTTAACCTGGCTGTGCAATCTGAAATCAGTTTTGGATCCAAAGCCTTGTATATATAATAATCATTATTATGATATGCTGTTATGATAATTTTATGTCTTATACTCTGTAAGTAGTTAGCATTTGTCCTTGGATAGTTGGATATATGCATTGCATAATCTGAAAGCTAATGAGAGTGCTGTTTTCTGGCCTAGAACTTAGAAATTTCTTCTGAATTATTGGTATAATAAGTACAGCTACTTCCAGTGCTGTTTTCCGACCTTAACAGACCAGTTTAGGATTATTTGTCGACCTTCCCTTTACAACAATAATAGCGAATCGACAACCAAGAATCTAAGACCCTTACATAAACACATACTTTGGACCTAATTCATAATTCAACTCTGAGAACTAAACCACATTATCGAGCTGGATTTCATTATGAAGTATGGCAATAATCTTACTATATCCTACCTCTTGTTTGTTCAACCGACCAACCTTCTCTGTATCATCCACTATATAACAGTATGTTTTATAGATGACCAAATAAGTGCACTCATAAGTCACTACAGTCTGTCTTTAGAGAATGAAGAAACAAAAAACTATTCCCCTGTTGTGTACTTGTAAAATGATGTAAACACATGTAAAGATAGAAAAAAAAAAAAAAAAAAAAACTTCAAACATTTATTGATGTTTTAATTAAAGCTCATAGTACAATGATGGGAAAAAGAAGAAATAGAAAATGACACCTAATAAAGGCACTAAGTGAAAACAAGTGCCAAAGACACACCAACAATAACTTAATTTTAACAACTTTTCCCACTAAAATGAAAATTTAATCCTATATACAACTTTGACAAACCTCGGACACCTCTCTCCTCAGGCAAATTGGAATAATCCTCTCATTAGCCTAAAAACCATGCTTTATGATGAGGAAAAATGTTTAGAATGATCACATGTTGGAGGAGCTCCTGAAAGATCCAAGGGCCTTAACGAAACCGGCTCTCAAGATGTATTGATGATAAATTGCGGCAATGGCAGCCCCGATAAATGGTCCAACCCAAAAGATCCACTGCATTATGAGAAAAGAAACATATGTTAGCATATACTGTTATACTATATGTCAAATAACAAGTAAAAGCTAGTTTTGCTTGGTTATTATATCTACATACGTGATGGCGCCAAGCTGTGGGGTTGTTGTAGATGACAGCGGCACCGAAACTACGAGCAGGGTTGATACCGGTGCCAGTAATGGGGATGGTGGCTAAGTGAACCATGAACACTGCAAATCCAATGGGAAGTGGCGCCAAGACCTGTAATTTATTTATTGTACAAATCAAATCAAACGGTTAAGAATTGATTTTTGAAATAAAAATTCAGTAATAAATGAAAGCATACAAATGGAAATGTTAGTGCATGTGATCATTTTGACTTGTCTTTCTATGTTTGTCTTTTTACATTTTTCTTCTTCTGCTGTTATGGGCCCCCACTGATTGGGCCTGATAAATGGGGATGAATGTAATTAGTCCATTACATGTGGTTCACCTCTTTCAATCTCTGATATGACTGTATCCAATAATTCATGGTGGTCCTAACTTATGAATTGATTACTTAAAAAAATTTCCTTCTTTTTAGTTTTAGCTTATCTTTTCATTCCCCCCTCCAAAAAAAATGGCACTATTAATTAAATCTAGGACAATTCAATTGGTTAATTATGGAAAATTTGATTTTGAGTTATATTGAACGTAACATATTGATAAGTCTATCTAAACTAAAAATGTAGCAAATAAAATCGAACATGAGAGTAATCAAGAATAAACTTACGGGAACATGAGAGTCCCTAGCACTACGTTTAGGGTCAGTAGCGGAGAAGACGGTGTATACAAGAACAAATGTACCGATAATTTCAGCACCTAAACCGGTGCTAATGTTGTATCCATCAGCTAGCTCATTCGCTCCACCACCATAGCGGTTGTAGTATGAGCTTTGGAAGGCCTTAACGAGCCCAACACCGCAAATGGCACCCAAGCATTGGGCCACCATGTAGACCACGGCTCTTACTAATGATAGTTTTCGGGCCAACAACAACCCAAATGTCACCGCTGGGTTTATGTGTCCACCTGCCCATCACAAAGCCCAATATATTCAGTTCCACATTACTAAACAATATCAATGCATTTACACTAATCGCACTAATAATGTAGTACATATTAAAATAGTTAATATATAATCAAGAAATCATGTAGCTTAAAATTTTATATTGGAAGACTGCTAGATTACTGAATATTAGGTAAGCAATATCTAGAAGCAACTACATTACATGGGTTTAGTTAAAAATGTGACAATGTAAAGTTAATTACACATATACCCTTACAGACACCAAACTACATGGAGGGTAAACATGTAGATCAAAAATATCATGGAGGGTATAAGTGTCACAACCTTTGGGTAAGGTTGGGCAAGTACTCTTAATTATTGTACACAAACTAGTGGTAAGATGGATTTGCTGTCACAATTTAACTTTGCCACAATCTTCTAACCCACCCTAATCTATGTATTAAGAAAATCTTGTGATAATCATATGCTTAAGATATATTAATATTTTAATTCTTGGTTTTTCTATTGATTCATATTAATCTACAAATTGAATGGAATCTTACATAATGAAGATGATATCATGAGATTCAACTCAAAAAAATTTACTATAGGCAAACAAACATGCTAAATTTGTAGATTTGCTAACATATATGTGAACATCATGCTCAAATTATAATACTACTTTCAATCCAAATAAGTACTCCTACATATCAAAGTCCAATTTTCGACTTTAAATTAACAACCAATCTACAAATTTAATACGGACTACAAACATTAACTAATTCTCCAAACTTTAATATAATAATACATAATAACAATCAAATGATCCAGATCTAATCATATCAAAAACAAAATTTCCAAAAATAGAAGTAAATATAAAAATATCACATTATAAAATTTTAACATTTCACTCCAAAGCTCCAACCCTATACCTTGTAAACTCTACCTCATCAATAAAATACTAAGAAAGAAAGATCCAACTAAATTAAATCCTTAACAAGTAACATAGCACCTTAGCCAGTCGACCAGAACTTTGTAGCTGGTCGCCTGGCCAAGTTGCATACACAGTTTTCGACAAATAAAACATATTTCAAAAAATAAAAAAGCGAAAAAAAAAAATTACATACCAGAAATACCAGCAGTGCAGTAAACAAGAACAAAGATCATGCCACCAAAAGCCCAAGCAATGCCAAGAAGGCCAACACCACCACAATCATCAGCAGCATTTTGGCTTTTGTGTCCAATAACAGTTAATACTGTAATGTACAAAAACAACATTGTTGCAATAAACTCGGCTATAGCAGCCCTATAAAATGACCATTTTGCCAACTCTCCTGCGTCAAACAATGGTGATGGTGGAGGGTCTTGGTAGTCCTTTGGCAAACCTCCTACTTCAACGTCTTTTGTCATATTTTTCTTTAGTCAATGATTTCAATTCAAATATTTTGCTTAAGGGAAATTGTATGTAATGTACTCTTTTCACAAGAGTAAGATTGTATAAGAATGAAATGAGGAACAATTGAATAAAGTGTTAAAAGGGTTATGTGAAGTGGTGGAAATATGATGGGTATTTATTGGTGCTTATAAATTTATAAAACGGAGTAAGTCATAANTTAATATTTTAATTCTTGGTTTTTCTATTGATTCATATTAATCTACAAATTGAATGGAATCTTACATAATGAAGATGATATCATGAGATTCAACTCAAAAAAATTTACTATAGGCAAACAAACATGCTAAATTTGTAGATTTGCTAACATATATGTGAACATCATGCTCAAATTATAATACTACTTTCAATCCAAATAAGTACTCCTACATATCAAAGTCCAATTTTCGACTTTAAATTAACAACCAATCTACAAATTTAATACGGACTACAAACATTAACTAATTCTCCAAACTTTAATATAATAATACATAATAACAATCAAATGATCCAGATCTAATCATATCAAAAACAAAATTTCCAAAAATAGAAGTAAATATAAAAATATCACATTATAAAATTTTAACATTTCACTCCAAAGCTCCAACCCTATACCTTGTAAACTCTACCTCATCAATAAAATACTAAGAAAGAAAGATCCAACTAAATTAAATCCTTAACAAGTAACATAGCACCTTAGCCAGTCGACCAGAACTTTGTAGCTGGTCGCCTGGCCAAGTTGCATACACAGTTTTCGACAAATAAAACATATTTCAAAAAATAAAAAAGCGAAAAAAAAAAATTACATACCAGAAATACCAGCAGTGCAGTAAACAAGAACAAAGATCATGCCACCAAAAGCCCAAGCAATGCCAAGAAGGCCAACACCACCACAATCATCAGCAGCATTTTGGCTTTTGTGTCCAATAACAGTTAATACTGTAATGTACAAAAACAACATTGTTGCAATAAACTCGGCTATAGCAGCCCTATAAAATGACCATTTTGCCAACTCTCCTGCGTCAAACAATGGTGATGGTGGAGGGTCTTGGTAGTCCTTTGGCAAACCTCCTACTTCAACGTCTTTTGTCATATTTTTCTTTAGTCAATGATTTCAATTCAAATATTTTGCTTAAGGGAAATTGTATGTAATGTACTCTTTTCACAAGAGTAAGATTGTATAAGAATGAAATGAGGAACAATTGAATAAAGTGTTAAAAGGGTTATGTGAAGTGGTGGAAATATGATGGGTATTTATTGGTGCTTATAAATTTATAAAACGGAGTAAGTCATAATAAAGTGGTGATTTTTTATTTTATTTTATTTTATTAGTTTTGTATTTTTGCCGCCCCATTTTTTTTTTTTTTAATCTATAAATATATAATACAACTATTTTAAATTTTAGTACTTGTATTTTTAGTTTATGTTATCCTTTTGTTATGTGGTTGAAAAATGAAGTTGAAACTTGAGGTGGGTCCAACTCCTCATTCAACCCAATCTTGATCATACACCACATAACACAATGTAAAGTTATGTATGATGTCTACCTCCAATGTGTTACTCCGTATTAGTGTGCACTTAATAGTGGGTGTTGACGTCATTTTTAATTTAGATTTCTTCATTTCCCTTTCTATTTGTGGTTCTTCTTAAATTTTTAAATGCTACCTACATCATTCTTTGGAATCCAAAGAAAAATTGGAATCTTTAGGTTTTTTTTTTTTTNGAATTTTTTGTTTTTTTTTTTTTTTTTTTTAATTTCACCTATAAATTATTTTTAGTTTTATGTTTCTTGAAGGTTACATTTGTTTCATTCATATAATTACTTGATTTTTTTGTCAAAAATAAAAACTACTTGATTATCAAGTGATTACAATCTTTATTATTGCTTGATTCTATTTTATTGGTAAACTAAGTTATTACTAAGAAACATAACAAGTTCTTCATATATATTACTCCGTAATTAGTTTTTTATCTAAGTATTTTATAATGTAATCTAAAATAAAGGGGGAGTTAACAATGTATGTATATGGCTTGTATTTGTAAGTAAACTGACTTTGTGTAAATTTTATTCACATCACAACCATATGACCAACGTAACTTCTACCTCTTATGAATATGGTTATTGAAGATACCGATCAACTAAGTAAATTATATGCAGCTACAACAATAATGATCCTATACCATATTTTTGCTACATTAATACAATATTAGGAATTAAAACCTTGCTCTAGAACTCTAGAAGGTAATAGTCAAATATAATAATTAAAATGATGTAGCCCCGCAAATCTTTAAAAATTTAATCATGATTTAATTAGTTTTGGTGTTGCAACCACTAAAAATCTAAAATGTTTTGGTGTTGCATTAGCTTGCATGGTGGTTTATTTAATGTCCTTATTATATTTTTTTTGTTACAAATTATATAGATTTTCTTATGTAGGGATAGGATAATGCTCTCAACTTTATATTTATTAATTAATTAGGAATAATTTTTATAAGTTGTGGGTGTGGGGGGACCTTTCTAGTGACATGTAAATACGTAGTTGCATTTATATGGATAACCTAATTTAAGCTATAGCACATGACACTCTAAATTCTTGATTGGAGGAGCATCTACAACTAGAATAATCAAAGGTGACTAGGTTTCACTTTGTTAAAGTACCCTTATAGGATTTTTCAATTTGTTGTATTACCTTTCCGTTGTTTTTTATTTGCTATATTAAAATAAAAAAAACTCTTACAGTTTTTGATCTAATATAGCATGTAAAAAACAACAAATAAAGGGAGTATAATGTATATGTAATAAGAAAAAAATCAAAAATATAGTAGGAAGAAGTGAACAACTCAAATTGAATTGTAAAGTTAGTTTCCTTTAATTTCAATGTGAGTCAATTAATTCAACCGACCCTTGAATATTATTGTCTAATTTTTGACATGGTTTTTATGATTCTAGTTGTATATGATACATTAATAGGGGATAGTTGATTTGACTTTCGAATGTGTTTGTTGTAATCGTTGCTCCAACTTCGTCTAGAAAGAGCATGGAAAATGTGTTGACTATGTTAGCAATAAATTTCACTATGACGTATGTATATATGATGGTGTCAATTGCCAAATTTTTAACAACTCATTACACTACACTGTTTAGGAAAATTAAAGTCGGAGTATCGGTTTTTGGACTACCTGAAAATACTTATATAATAGCATGATAGATGAGATTTAATTTTACGCTGTGTCCAACTATCTAGTTTTTTTCGACTAAGCTGGAAGACACCAATACTAACCAAGATTTGTAGCCATGTAGGGTTTTAGTTTCTCATAAGAGATTAGATGAACACCCAACACAAAAATGTGGCTGTCCAAATCACATGAGTTTTGTAAGGCACCGCCCTCCATCACTCCACACCACAATAGCACCGGCCAAACCCAACTTAGGGCACCTTAATTTGATTTTTACGAACCACTCATTTTTAGCCACGTTTGCATGTGGGTCACCCTTGTTACTCCTCTAGCAATGATTGTCATTAGGCCATTAGTATTTCTTGTTAGCAACAACTTCCCTTTTTGGTTTAAGCAATAAAGCATCATCATTAAGCAATCAACATCATCATTACTATGAAATTATTCTTATGTTGTATCATGAATTAAAGCTCCTATTCCAATTTCTACGAAATAATGAATCACACCTATAAATTACCCTTAATACGTATTGATAACAAAAATGATTCATCAATTACATAAATTTTATTTCCTACATTGCAATATTTGATTTGAGTTAATTGCATATTATGTTCTCGTTTAATTTATATCGCACTTTAATTAGCTTAGCGATGTTATATAGATAATGTGAGAGTGTGGAGTGGAGACTTTAATTGTCAAGTTGGTAGACAATGTGCCACTGTGTGTTATGTACTCACGCCAGTGACAGTAATATCAGTAGTTATCGAGTTGGTGTCAATTTAACAAAATTTAAATTTGTATGATGTAAGCTGTGTTGCACGGAGTCGGGAACGAGGTCGAAAACAAATACGGATATGGGGACCGAAAACGGCTAATCTAAAAAACATTGTTAATAGGTAAGATCAATTATAACATGAAGAATTTGAATCATCGCTAATACGGAGACGAATCGGATTTGGGAACGACTACCCATCAGAAATACCCGTGCTCCATCGAATGTAGTATGTAAGTATGTAACCCTCGGATCCCTAACGTTTGTGTTGAAAAAAAAAAACTTCACTTTTTGGTGCTAAAGCAACATTGTTAATCAATCACCATCATGATTACTACGAAATAGTAATAATAAATAATATTTCATGTATTACAGCTCCTATTGCAATTAGTTTAGTGGCTAATGACATGCCACGCAATATCTACGAGTTAATAATTTGGAAGAGAATATTTTTTTTTTAATTTTATTGGTATGTTCTTTTTGTTGCTTGTATAATTTTGAGGTTTGGAATTATATGTGGTCGGTAAAGAATAGTTTGGGCAAAAAAATTGTGCACGGGATTCCACTGTCACAGCTAGTACATTAATGCAATAAATGCCAAATTTGGAAATGTTTACGCAACTTTTATTCATTCACACCAAACAGTACCTTAGCTGTATAACTAACTGTATTGCTCCAGAAAGTTGATTGCCTATATCCCGGGAGAAAGGGTGTGTATTTTTGTGCATTATTTCACATGCTTGAATTTTTTTTCTTTTGGAGTATAAATGAAGATGATACAAAATCAGATTTATCTTGTCACATTTGACGGGATTTGGGTTGATTTTATGGATCGCATGTGTACTTCCAAAGGGAGTATCTATAAAAGTGATACGTTAAATATTTAGCGGACGATTAGAGATGAATCAGATGATAGTAAATTATTGTATCGGGGTTAATTGCGTGTAGATGTTAAATGTTTGTATTTACAGTATTATTTAGCTTGGTCAAATGAATGTGGGGTGTTGGGGTTGTACCGATAGACAATGGTGTGACGTTGATAGAGATAAATTGTAGCATACATTTGATGCTAAGAGCTTGAGTTGGTCTACTATATTGCAAGTAGTATTAATGTATTATAGTGAAATGTTGAATGTTGATATTTAATAATTAATACTACCTTGGTCTTTCAATGGTATGTTAGGTTGCATAGCCCTTTTGATGCAATATGCAATCGTGTGTACAAATTTGAGCAAGACACTAAAGCCTAACATGCATTATATTCAAGAAGTTAATCTCTAAATCAAGTAACGAGTCCAGAGTGAGAGATACCTTAGTTGTTTTGAGTTTTCCACCTAATTCCATGAGATCAATGATCAACAATTGCCTTTGCAGCTCCTTTGATGCAAAAAAAAAAAAAAGGTTTTTCTACATGGTGCCTCTGGGGTATTCGGTTTTCTACGTTGTGCCCTTCCAAATTAAAACTTTCACATGGTGCCCCTAAGTTTCATTATGTGACTGAGCTATGACCTTTACGTTAAAAATGTCACAATTTCAATCTCAATTTGTTGGCTCATACACCTCTGTTCATAGCCCATACTCTTACAATTTTCCTTGCAATTAAAGTGCACTATGAGCACTATGGTTCATACAACAAATAGTTTACTTGCATTTAATATTTGTTTAAGTACAAGGTCATGGCATAGTAAATATCTGCTTAGGGACACCATGTGGAAGTTTTAATTTGGGAGGGCATAGCATAAAAAAACCCAATACCTCAGGGGCATAAATGCATAATGTAGCATAACCAAAAAAAAAAAACATAAGTCACAAGTCTTTTATAAGGCGAAGTCATTTATCAAATACAATTGTTTAAACCACTTAACTTTTTATCCTTTATTCTAAGCTTCAAAATATATTTGTTATAATTTATTCACAAGTATTTTAAATACAAAGTATTAACTACGGAGTGTTTAACTTTTTACAATTTTATTTCAACTTCCATTACTTTTTATACACAAACAAACATATAGTAGAAAATCTCCTTCATCCAAAATTGACCATCAATAACATCATTGAATGTGATGAAACTCCAATTCTCCATCTATCCATGACATAAAACTTTGGAGCTAAACTCCACAATCTTCTTAAAATCCTCAATCTCTCTATCACACTAACCCCACAAGTATTTGACACAAATAAAACCAAACAAATCACTTAGAAAGTTAAAAGAAATGGAATTTTAGCAAATTAGCAAATCTAATTAAATCAGAATCGATCATTCAAGAATGACAGCTCATTTTGTGTTACATATATATTGGTCAAACTAGTACCTTATAAACTTTTGGTCTTTTTTTCATAACTTTTGTTCACAGTTGATTTGTTTTTATTCAACTTTTCATGACTTTTTTTACTACCTACATGATTCTTACTTTGACACTTCTTAACTTTGTGTAGTGAAAAAAAATTACTTTACCCAATTTTTTTTTTAATTTCTGAATATATAAATAGGCTGCACCCACAAAAAAGAAAGAAACTCCTCATCACAAAACCTAAAGGTTCCATAATTCCATCTCCATATCATATGGTGATAGGGGAGTAATACCCCTAATCGGATCTTTAATAGAACAAGTCTTTCTTCTAATATCAAAGTGGGACACTCACATGTGATTCATAAGTTGAGGCATTAATTTAAGGAGTTTTAATACCGAAAAATAATTTGTTGTTTTTTCATTCATCATTAGTCGTAAATTCGTAGGCTATTCATCTTCGATAACCTCACATGTGAGGCCTTTTTAAAATGGCCCAAATTAATCAACATCCATCGGTTCTAAAACCATATTAAAATTTATAAATGGACTTGAGTCTCACCAACAAACAAAGAAAGAGAATATCTACCTCACAAAACGTGAAAATTTCATCTCAAAATCATATAGCAACGAGGGAAAGTGAGCAACTAGCTTGCTCTTTTAAAATTAATATGAGACACTCACATGTCACACATAACTTTGGACATGAATTTAAGCTATCTTAACAATATCTCTTGTTATCCTTACATAAGCGCTTGTGAATAATCTAATATAAGTGCTATATCATTTAGTATTTATCTTCTAATAGATCGATGAGAGGTAGATAGCACATGAATGCATGATGGACAACTTGAAAGGGGGACATTGTCAAGGGAATTTGGTATATAGGTACGCTCAAAATACGAGTTACAATACATAAGATACCGTGTCTGAAATACACTTATATTAGCGGTATATAACTACATCCATTGTTAATGGAGTTAGCGCCTATCATGCTATAAATGTACAAGTCCCTGGAATAATAGGATTGTTTTGACAAATTTATGACTCTCGGACTTTCAGTGAGTCTAACATACAAATAGTAGACCAAGAGCGTAATAGTCTTTGATTGAGGCTTCCGAATGGGCTTTTCTAGAATCAGTCTTATTCTTGCCATGTTTTTTACCACGTGCTAATGTGCTATGGGTCACCACAAGACTCTCCGCAATCACTTTTGACCCAAAAAACTTGTTATCATCTTTCTAATGGTATTTTTTGAAGATAGGAAAGCAGGCACAACTTATTTTAGAACCCTATATAAACTTGTTATTATCCTTCTTATGGCTTTTTCATCCCGATTTGTTTGGTCTCGGTTCTTATTTTGATCATACAGGCACCCCAAGAAATTTTAGGCAACTTTTTTTTTCCAGGACTCCGAATACTGTGGATAATAATAGCCTTTCATTGAGGCCTCCAGAGGGGCCTTTTCGAGATTCGTCTTATTTTCATCATTTTTTTTTCCACGTGTTATGAGCCACCAAAGAACACCCCATGATTGGTTTCGGCCCCAAAAAACATGTTATCATCATTCTTATGGCATTTTCAAAAGAAGAGAAAAATAACTTATTACGAGACCCTATATAAACTAGAGGTGATCATGGGTCGGGCCGAGCTTGTCACATTAAAGAAGGGCCGATGATGGGGCTCAGGCCGGGCCTAGGTTTGGGCCAAATTTCGTTGTTCAAAGCCTGGAATTTTTTAGCGGGCTTTTTCGGGCCGGGCCCAAAAAATAACTAAACTTCTTAAATTTAAGCCGCCAAAGCCCGCGGAAAAGCTGCCAGATTTGGGCCGGAAATATGATGCCCAAAACTTGCATTTTTCGGGCCGAACTAAGGTTGATCACCTCTAATATAAACTGATTATTGTCCCTCTTATGGCCTTTTCACCCCATATTGTCTGCTCTGTGTTCATATTTTGACTATACGGGCACCCCAAAAAGATTTTGGCAACTTTTTCTCGGGACCCCAAAAACTCAAAAAACAGTGGATAATAGCCTTTGATTGAGGCCTCAAGAGAGGCCTTCACGGGATCTATCTTATTTTCGCTGTATTATTTTATCACGTGCTATGAGCCACCGCAGGACTTCCCACGATCAGTTTCAGCTCCTAAAAACCGGTTATCAATCCTCTTATGACATTTTCTAAAGATGGGAAAAATATAGCTTATTACGGGTGCCAATATAAATTGTTATTGTCCCTCTTATGGCCTTTTTCATCCCAAATCGTCTGCTTTGGGTTCATATTTTAACTATACCGGCACCTGGGAAAATTTTTGGTAACTTTTTTCCAGGACCCCGAAAACTAAAAAAACAGTTGATAATAGCATTTGATTGAGACCTTTAGAAAGGCCTACCTTCTCGAGAACCGTCTTATTCTCACCATGTTTTTTTTTACCACATGCTATGAGCTACCACAAGACTCCCTAAGCCCCTAAAATCCTGTTATCATTCCTCTTAGGACCTTTTCTGAAGATGGGAAAACAACTTATTTTAGGACCCTATATAAACTTGTTATCATCTCTCTTATGACCTTTTCATCTATCCCAAATCGTCTGGCCTGTGTTTATATTTTGACCACACCGACACCTTGGAAAATTGTTGACAATTTTCCCTCCGAAACCCGAAACCTAAAAAAAAATGGATAATAGCCTTCGTTTGAGGCTTCTAGAGGGGCCTTCCCGAGATACATTTTATTTTCGCCTTTTTTACCACCTGCTACAGGCCACCACATTACTCCCTATGATCGGATCTGACCCCTAAAAATTTGTTATCAGTCCTATTATGGCCATTTCCGAAGATGGGAAAAATAACTAATTACGAGACCCTATATAAACTTGTTATCGTCTCTCTTACAGCCTTTTCATCCCAAATCACCTGGTTTGGGTTCATATTTTGACCATACGGGCACCCCGGAAAACCTTTGAATTTTTTTTTTCTGGGACCCCGAAACATTAAAAAAAAACAGTGGATGCTAGCCTTTATTTGAGGCCTCTGGATGGGCTTTCTCAGGACCCATCTTATTTTTTTCCATGACATTTTTTACCACGTGCTTCAAGCGACTACATGACTCCCCACGACCGAGACTGACCCCTAAAAACTTGTTATCAATCCACTTATGGCCTTTTCCGAAGATGGGAAAAACATCTTGTATTCTTCGCTCTTATCAACTTTGTACCCCAAATCGCCTACTTTGGGTTCATATTTAGACCATATAGGCACCCCGAAAAGTTTTTGACAATTTTTTTCGGGACCCCGGAAACACAAAAAACAATGGATAATAGTATTTGAATGAGGCCTCTAGAGGGGCCTTTACGAGATATGTCTTATTTTTGCCAATCTTTTTTACCACATGCTATGGGCCACCGCAGGACTCCTCACGGTCGATTTCGACCCCTAAAAACCTGTTATCAGTCCTCTTATAACCTTTTTCGAACATGGGCAAATCGGCTTATTACAGACCTAATATAAACTTTTTATAGTTGCTCTTATGACCTTTTCATTCCAAATCGTCTGCTTTGGGTTGATATTTTGACCATACAGGCACTCTGAAAAGTTTTTGGCAATTTTTTTTCCTGCGACCCCGGAAACTCAAATAACAAGGGATAATAGATTTTGATTGAGGCATCCGGAGGGGCCTTTTCGGGACTTGTTTTAGTTTCGTTAAGTTTTTTAACCACGTACTACGGGCCACCACAGGACTCCCCATGATCGATTTCGAATCCTAAAAACCTGTTATTAGTCCTCTTATGAGCTTTTTCGAAGATGGGAAAATCAACTTATAACGGAACCCTATATAAACTTGTTATCGTCCCTCTCATGGCTTTTTCACCCTAGACTGTAATACCCCGTAATTTTATACACGTGATAAAATTAAAATAGTATTTATACGTACATTTTACGTATTTTAAAGGAATAAAAGTATTTGAAAATAATTAATTAAAGGAATTTAATTAATTACGGAGTTTTATTTACTTTATTTTGAAGAAATAAATTTTTATAAGGTCATAAAATAATTTTTATGAAGGTCTTAAAATGTGTGAAAATATTTTGTAAGGCTTTTAAAAGTGTTTTTAATGGGTTGCCATGATTAGTTTAATTATGGGCCCAAAACTAATCCCACTTCAATTAGACCTTTTGGGCTTTTCCTAAACCAACTCTAAATCCTTTTGGGGCTTTAAATACCCCCTTTTAAACCAAAAATTCAGAATTTCCCAAGCATTCAAGTTAGGATTTCCAAAAGCAAAAGAGAGAAGAAGAGAGAAAAAAAAAAAAAAAAACGAAGGGAGAAGCGACGAAGAGGACCGAAGGTCGCCGGCCACCTCTCCGCCACTGCTGCCCCTCGGCTGCCCCTCGCCGGCCGGCCGTCGCCGCCACCTCCTCCCCCTTTGCCTTCTCGATTTTCGTAGGTACAAAAAAAAAAAAAAAACTTTTTCTTCTAATTTAATTTAATTCTTAAGCATGTTTTATAAATTATGTTTATGATCATGTTTTAGTAATGTTTTATGATTTATAATCATGTTTTTATGATTTGTAATTATAGATTTAAAAAGTTGATCATGAAATTTTAATTAGGGTTTGAGAAAGTATGAAGTTTTATTGTTTTAAATTATTTTTATGATCTAGATTGAAGTGGTATGATCATAGTTTAATTATATATGATTGTATGATTAAATTATGATGTTTAGATTGGTTTTTAACAAATTTAAAGTATTAAAACAAATCTGAAAATTTGTTAAATACATGTTAAAACAAGTTTTAAGTGTTCATATTACGCTAGTATGATCATATATGAAATCTATGATCACTACATATATTTTTAGTATGATTTATGAAGTTTAAAGATGATTTTAAGTATGATTTATAAGCTGTCCAGATTTTATAAAATTCATAATTAATGTTTTAAAGTATGTAATTAGCATGAATTAATCATATAAGTTAAGTATTACATTATATGATCAATCCATGTTGTTTTTAGGGCTTTTCATGAAGTTTAGAGAGGTCTAAAAGGATTTTTAATTAAATAAATAATGCTGTAATTTTTATTAAGGCATGTTTATAAGAAGTAAAATTAAGTGTTATTACTTACAAGTTTCCAAATTAAATTCTAATGCATAGAATCGAACCATAAACCTATAAGGATATTAATATGGTGTTTTTATGCAAAAATAAGTGTTTTAAAGAGGTTTTAAGAGGCTTGAAATAATTAAAGTAAAGCTGCCATTTTTGGAAAGTAATGAAAAATAGAAGTTTTCGAAAAGAAAAATAAAGAGACAAGTTATGGAATTGAATAGAGACATAGTAAGGAAGGTTATGGATGTTTATCCACTAGTAAAAAGTAGTTTAGAGTTGCTGTAAAGTTTAGTCAAAGAGGTTTTTCTTATATAGTTTTCCTCTTATGTTTTATAGGAGGATTCGAATCAAGTGAGTTCTAGAAGTAGTGGCGAATCACCGCTATTATACAAGGTACGTAAGTACTAAAGATTCATGAGTAGAATATCATGCTAGGATCATGCTAGTAGTAGATTGAATATATAAGTTTCATGTTAGAAACTATATGATATGAAGTATGTTATGTGACTCTTGTTGACTTTTGTTGACTTATATGAGCATGTTCAAGTATGCATGATTACATGATAATCCATGAGTATTTATTTATGCATTCTATTATATATATATTATTAATAATAACATCAAGGATGTTTGGAATGCATGTTTAATAAAAGAAGTTGACTAGTAGTCAAAAATGAGCATGAAAGATTATGTTATTAAATATTTTGAGCAAAGAAGAGTTAGTGAATTTTATTCACATGATTAGTAGTAATTGAGCAATTTATTATTATTATCCACTCACAGTTTATGTGTGGACTAGTAAAGGAAGTTATCCACTCACAGTTTATGTGTGGACTGTTAAGGAAGTAATTAACCACTCACAGTTAATGTGTGGTCTAGAGAGGATTAATAAAAGGAATAAAATATGTTCACTTATTAATGAAGATAATTAATATGGTGTTCATGTCATGTTATGTTATGAAATGTTGTGTGATGTTATGCATGTTATGATGTTTGTTATGTGAGAGTCATCACAAGTTATAAAATGGTTAATCACGTAAAGTGAAAGAGGATTCGCACCAAAACTCTTGGAACGTATATACCTTGAGTATGAACAGTGGGGGGAGTTGTCTAACAGAGGATTCAACTCCTAGTTAGGGGTACAAGACGTTGTACTTCTATTTTTAGATTTTTATCTTATATGCGCTGGAATTCCGCCACTAGGTGGCATAGTAATACCTTCTTGGAGTTGCTCCCAAGTTGGTGCCCTTTGGGCAATTATTTATTTTATAGGAAGGAGCCCGTTCGATGCGAAATCCAATTATATAATAATTAATTCTGAAGTAAGAGTCTTAGAGTCTTATGATGTTGCAATTGTGGTAAAGGTATGGTTGATGTTTTACTTTGATGCTCTTGCCTAGGATTATTCATGCTAGTGTGTTGCATTGTCTTTAATGCTTATGTACTCAGCTTTGCTGATTACGTGCTTTGTGTGCATGGCTAATCTTTGTTTGGCCCTACGACGACCCATTTATTATGGCGAGTAGAAGTCTTGAATAAAGAGTAAGCAACAGGTTTCAGGTGGGCATCTAGTCGATCATGCTGGGATTGAGTGAAGAGTGTTCATGTTGTTTTAGTATTTGCTTAAAAATTAAGTGACTATTATGCTATTTATTATATCATGATGGATTAACGTTGTTTTAAAGATATTAAATATTATTTGGTTTGAAGGGCCGTTATGTCGGTTCCAAGTTGTTATAAAGTATCATGGGATTTGGTTTTGAAGTTTATTTTAATTAAGTTGTTTTGGTTTGTTTTTTTTAAAAGTTAAGTCTTCCGCTGTAGTACTTTGGTAAATGCCTTAGCCGTTTTCACGGTGGCGGTAATGCTTTGGTTTTCTAAAGTAGTTGGGGCTCGATTATTTTATAAATGTTTTCCGGAAATGTTAGTAGTTTTAGGAAGGAGAAAACCAGGGTGTTACATAAATCACCTGCTCTAAGTTCATATTTTGACCATACATGCACCCTGAAAGTTTTTGGCAACTTTTTTTCCTGAGATTCCGGAAACTCAAAAAACAATGGATGATAACTTTTGATTGAGACATCCAGAGGGGCCTTTTTGGGATTCTTATTTTCGCTATTTTTTTTACCACGTGGTATGGGTCGCCACAGGACTTTCCGCGATATGTTTCGGTTCTAAAAAGTTGTAATCATCACTCTTATAGCCTTTTCCAAAAGATGGGAAAAATTGTTTATTCCATGACCGTATATATACTTGTTATCATCTACTATTCGCTTAATTTTTTGCATAGCCTTACTTCTGAGGTCTTGATGAGGTCACAAATTTACGATTTTCGTTATAATTTCGAATATCAATTTAAGTTTGTATCTAGTAATATCCTATATATGAAAGAGATGAAAATTGAAGGGTAAGAAAAGAGTTCACTAATATAATCTTACAAAATTTACAAGTTAAGTTTCATAATATAACTCACACTCCTTTCTCTATCACTCTCATTATCAGGTGATTCAGCACTCCTAGATTATTCTAGCTCAATTTTCACCCTATTCAAATAATCAAGTCATTTGGAGTATGTTTTAGAATTTTGGATGGCCTTTCAAATTTTGGACATACATGTTACTATAAGAGATGTAGATTAATGTCCCATTTATTAGGTATGTTGGCATTTTCTTCTTCTTGAATATCTTTGCGTAACTTATTGACTTAACGACCTGACAAAATAGACAATAAGATCTAAGGAAAACAAATACAATCTAGATTCATAGCACAATTAATTTTCATGTAGACCATGCATTACTTTCGGTTGGTTTAAGCTTTTTGATTCAACTAAACCTTAAACTCAACACCAATTTTAGTGAAGTGACTCGAAAATAAGCTAATATTGCATCCAAAAAATACAAGGCCTCAATTAGTGTTCATTTGTTTTTTCACAAATAATGTCTTTCTATAGAATTGTTTACTTAATTATTTTGCTCTGGTTTGAAAAGATGAGAGAGATTGATATTTTTTAAGCGGGTTTTTTTTTTAAAAGAAAAGGACTTGCAATACTCGACACTTTTATAATTTCTTTTGGTTCTTTGCTTCTTTTTCTGTTCCCATACGTTTCTCCTATCTGGCCCTCTGTATTCTCTTTTATGTGTCTCCTTTTGATTTCTTGTATCGATAAAATTAAAAGATCCAACTTTCAAATATATTTTCAATTCCTTAAAAATATTACTTTTCTCAAAAATCGTCTTTATAATTTGGATCATATGGAAAGTATGCTAACAATTATTTGTACATGTAAGAACTATTAGTGCATGTTGTAATTATTAGTTTATAACATTTTCATGGGACAAAAAAAATACAATGTAATACTCTCACCCTTATAAATTAATTAAGCATGTTTAATTAAGTATTCTAATAAATAAACTTTGGTAGTGTTATAAAACCTTTCCTTTAATCTCAATCATCAACTTAAGTTTTTTTGATTGAATTAGTATTCTAAAATGATATCAGCGTCGACGTGACACAAAGGTCACATGTTTTAGTCTCATCTACTTCTCTTTTTCAAATGAAACGTTAACTTATCTTTGGATAATGGAGTATAAAACTATCAGATTAAGATTTTGGTCGAGCTGTCAAATACTTCTACTACTACTTTAATCAATTAAGACTCTGTTCTCTTCACGGGATTACAATCTCAATCCATTCCATTCCATTCCCGGGTCATCCATTCCAATCCATTCTAATTCATTCTAATCCCAACAATCCATTCTAATCCCGACAATATATTCTTGAAAATTTAAATCTTAATTAAAATTAAATTCTTAGTTAAACTCTTGAAATTTTAAATCTTGATGACACAATAATGTTCATAACAAATTTGTTTTTTTTTTTACTACATTTTTGTTACATAATAATTTACTGTAGATACAATATCCTTACAAATAGATAAAGAAGTGCTTCAATTATCCTCGTATATTTCTTCCTCCTCTATATCATCATCATCTTGGAACCTCATATTTCCAGCACACACATCTTGCCATATTTCATCTGCAATATTTGCACGAATGTCTCGCATTAACATTGTTCGTGTCGGATTAGTGAAATCTAAATCAGCTACACGTTCAATATTTTGGGGACCATGAGAAATTGGAATCCCTAATTTGTCCAATCGAATGAAATTATGTAAAGTGCATGTTGCCACAATTATAGCCAATTGATACGTTTCTTCCATTTGTGGCATCAAACTGAAATTAAGCTGAAATCAACAGGCAATTTTTTTTATTTGGAAATAATAATAATAATAATAATAATTTCAATATTAAAAAATAATTACCATTGTTACAAAATATTAATAACTAATGATAATAATAATCACGGCAATCCATTCTAATTCATTCTAATCCCGACAATCTATTCTAATCCCATCCATTTCAATCCAATCAATTCCATTCCAATCCATTCCAGGCAAATTCCGTGAAGAGAACAGAGTCTAATTTCCCTCAACTTATAAAGATCTTTCAATAGAATTATTTTCCATGGAAACAAACAAAAAAGGGCCCAAGTGAAATATGCGTACAAGAAGAGATATAGCTATTAATATACAGTATGCTAGAGGCCTAAGTGGTAAACATGTGTGTAAATAGATAGGCACTACACAAAGGGAAGTTAAATTAAGCTAGCTGTTAGCTGTGTACTAGTGTTGCTCCATTATTAAAACTAACAGAAGTTTTGAAAGTAACAAAATCCACTTTGTGGACTAAAATGAACCACAAGATAGAGTCCTTGGGTTGCTTAGTTGTCGATTGCTTAAACTTTTGGAGGTGTTCGGATTTACGCACAAGTGGTGGAATAATTTGGATGTAATCGTACAATATAGAAGCATATTGGAGGTGTATGTTAAGAGTTCTTTAAGCAACTTATTCCTTAGGTTAGGGGAGTATTTGAGGGTTATGGGCCAAATCCAAAGATGGACCATGCATTTGTGCTTTAGATGCCATTCAGCTGCACCGGCTCGAAGTATGACATGATTCAATACGAAAAAAAAAAAAAATATATATATATATATATATATATATATATGTCACTCTATGTTATGCTGCATGTTTAGAGTGGCCTGAATCGTTAGTAATAGAAGGAACAAATATGATTATATGACTAGCAAGTGATTTGGGAGGTTATCTAAACTAAAATTTTGAAAATTGTGTTATTAGATGGAATGGGTGCATCGCAATTTACTATTAAGATAAACTATGCATGAGATTATTTAACCGACAATAACACTTATAAATGGTACTGCTTAACGTCATTTTATTCAAACTCAATTCAATATATTTTTACGCTAGGTAAAATATATACATTTGTTACTTTATTACATTTGAAGACCATAACCATGTCATTTAAATTGTTGAGATTCATCAATTTTAATTTCCAAGTTTATACCTTATTGTTTTTGGATTTAAACATTTTCTTGTGTTTGACCAAGACTTGTGTGTGGAATAGTATTACATTGAAATGTGGTTTTAGCTATGCAATAACACAAAAACTATGAATAAGAGACCTGCCTTTTCTATGAATTCTATTTACATTCATAAATTACTTTTGCTTAAAGGATTCCAAATTCAAATGAAATATGGAGGATCAAATTCCTGTAAGAGGGTGTATTGCTAATTGTTTCTTGCATTAAACTTATAAGTAACATTGTCGTGGCGAATTTACACTTATTTCATAACAAGGAAATTTAATTTGTTGCTAAATATATACGTACAATTCGACAATTATAATAATATGTGATTCGAGACAAGTATGTACAATGTTTTGGCAGTTTGAGTGCTTAAATTGATCATTCAAAACTTTAAACTAAAGAGAACACCAAATTTGAAGTTTTATTGTTCAATTTTTGAACCCTAAACAAGAATTACATTCCTAAATATGTGCTTACATTACAATTAATGCTAGCAAGGGGCACCAACAAAGGGCCTATATTTTGCATTCTTGCTACCAACCTATCAACGTTTACCTTAAGCTTACAATAAATAAATAAATAAATAAGTCATCACCCATTAAGCTAAGGAAGGACAATCCACTAATAGTTTAATTAGTTGAAGATTGAAGAAACTAAACCTCAATTAGCTGATGAGATTGTGAGCTATATACACAATTACACAGCACAAACGCACTATAAATAAAAAGATTTGAACTTATAACCTATTGTAAACAAATCCTAAATGTTACTTTAACCACCAGGTTAACCATCAACGATAAAAGTGAAGAAACCTTGCTTAATAATACTTAGCAAGTTCAAGTTATAAACCCAAAACATCATTGTTGTGGGCATAACAATTATAATTAGGAGTTAAGAAATGGTCCACCAATTAAGCTAATCATAATGACCATTATGATGAAAAAAGCCATTTTTATTAATTAATTGATGATTGAATGTAGTATAATGACTAATGATATGTATTTCAAGTTTTTGTGTGGGTAATGCTCTAAGTGAAGGTTTGATTGAAGGAATCAATGAATAACAATTTTTCATTTATATGAAGGTAATGAAGAGGGATATGTGAATATAATATAAAGTTATGGAAATTATTTTTATAGTGCAATTATGTTCAACATGAAGCAGCCATCCATTATTGGAATTCATGGTCAATTAGTTGAAGCATTCTTTAACGAGTATATACAAATTCATATAAATCTAGAATTTTTATGGGAGAAACCTAACCTCAAATAAATATTTAAATTAATAATTACCCGCGTAACTGATTACCCAAACTACGTACTATATGACTTAGCTTATAGTCAAAAAGTTTATTAAAAATAAAATAAAAAATTATACTACGCACTTAACCAACCATTTCTCTCAGCTTCAAGGTCATGGGCTGATCCCTAAACGAAAAAAAAAGGCCATGGGTTGATAGGCCTGGCCAAAGCCCATATCAGTTTGTGGACTGCATCAAAATCTTAGTCTAATTTCCCCTTCTTTTACGGAGGCATTCCGGAAAACCTCAAATACTCCTGCTATTTTAAAAATGTAGAAGGTACCCCTAAGGAGTTAACTATTGTACGTAATACTTTTGATAACTAACAGTGCTAATGGGACGTTCGCTAGTATAAATAATATGCACCAAGTGCCCCTGAGGTTTTTATGTAACATTTATGGTACCTTTAGTTAGAAAAAGAATGGGCCATAAATGAAACCCCAAATGTGAGTTCACGATTTCAAAAAAATAACCGTTAAAAGTTGCCTTACATAAAATGTAATGAGAGAGAAAATAACCCCAAATGTGAGTTCACGGTTTCAATCCAATTGAACACCCTACCTAAAATATACAGTGAACTGCACTAGTGCACTATTATTGCTTAAAAATAATGAGAGAGAAAATGAGAAGTGAAATTGTATTCTTTGATAGCATTTGTAGCTACTAGCTAGAGCACATTCATTATATATGAGTCATTACATTACATCATTGTGTGAGAATTAAAGGATTAAAAAAAAAAAAGAGAATACAAATTAAAAAATCGTCAACAAATACTAGATGTTAAAAATACAAAATTACATTGATTGTTTCGATAGAATATAAAATAAATAATATTACTTCAATTATAATGACTAATGTAGTATTTGTTGACCTTCAACCTTTCAAGATCGATCACAAGCTCACTCCAACTAAGATTAGACAAATCCTAAATCATTCCAAAGATGGTTGAAGAAGGGCCAAAAATGAAGACACCATAACAATTTGTTAAGCAACTACATTATTGTTGCAATAATGTTGCCTAAAGATTATGATTTTAAGTTAAGAAGTGGACCAGCAATTAAGCTAATGAGAATGACCACGATGAAGAAAAAACCCATTTGTGTATTCTAATTTGAGTTAATGATCGAATTGAATGTAGTTAAGATGCTTAATTAATCAATTAGTATTTGTGCACAAATCACTCTTAAGGACTTAATGAATATTGTGTGACTATATATATATATATACATATACATACACAAGAAATTTTTAAAAAGTAGCATGTGGAAAATGTGATACCAAAGTATGAAATTATTGAAACCATTTTTTTTTATAGTGAAATTAGTTTCAACTTTCAACACAAAGCAGCCATCAATTATTGGAATACTCGGTCAATTAGTTGGAGCAGGTTATTCACAACATAGAATAATCTAATAATGAGAGAAAAAACGTCAATAAATTATTCCCTTCATTGTTTTAGTTATAATAAATCACTTTTCACACCTGTGTAAGCATATTTTTAAACAATTTATAACTCTAATTATATTTTTGTATAAATTATAAAAATTATAAATTAATTAAATGCACACTAAAATGAATTAAACGAGATTCATATTGACTATATTTCTCCTTACACATTGATTATAGTAAAATTAAATCAAAGCTTAAAATGTGAATAGTGCAACTTTTGAAATATTACAACTAAAAAAACGGAGGAAGTATTTGATTTACTCACGAATTCTCAAATCATGTGACTTATAAACAATAAAATTTTGGGTTGATAGCTTTACGTGTGTTTCATCCCAAGTTTCCTAGAATTTTTTTTAGTCGCCATACGCTCAAATTCAATTTGAATGTCCAAGGGTCACCATATAAATCTATAATAAGCATGTTCTACACTAAATAAATGTGGAGTGGTAACATAACAGTACTAGTCAAAGGGTTGTAAACATGATAATATGTAAACCAAGACTAAGTTCACTTCAGCTAAATTAAAATTAAAATCAGATTAGATAATTTCAAAAAAAAAAAAAAAAGCATATCAGATCAAACCCAAAAAGGTCAGATCATACGTTCTTGTGAGCTTTGATTTAGTGATAAATAACATTTAATTCATAAAGAAATAAATAATAAAAGTTACACATTCTAAACTCTAAAGTACTCATCAATACAAACATGATGATGTATAATTTGAGGGTTTTTTAACGTATCAAGTAACGTGAAATTAGATTCGGAAGTTTAGTAATGAAATTAGATTAGACTAAATTAGAAAATTTTAAAGATAACTGAAAGATAAATGTGGTATGATACTCTCTACGTTTCTTTTTCTATGTCCAACACCAATTTGGTGCATTTGCTCCATACTGATTTTGTCATATTTAATAATTAATTTGTTCCTCTAGAGTAGGTGCCTGCACACATTTAGGTTGCACCGAGTCATGTACGGGACGGAAATAAATAAACATCGGAATCGCCCCCAATACGAAGACGAATCGAATTCGAGACGGCTACTCCTTATGAAGTATCCATGCTACATGGGCACACATAATAATTCCTTCTGTACTTAAAAATCTATTATTTGAAATGAAACAAATTATAAATTTATAATAATAAGTATGAGCATTGAATTCTCAACTTACATTAGTAACTTACAATGAATTAGCATGAAATACATTGGACATTGTCTGCGATACTTTTAACAAGGAAAAAATATCTACGCCCGGCCTTGTAAAAGTAATAACATATCTCAATGGTATTACATAATTTCTAATAATCTCTATATTTTATCTAACATCACCAAATTATAATATCCAAGCCAATCCAAACTCATCGGTTCGTTGTTGTGAATCCTCTTTTGAACCCTCAAATTTCTCTTCCCGAATCGTCTCAAGTCTTGGAGGATGAGAAACTCTACAAGGACGTACAATTGGAGATGGAGCCACCTCCATAACAAACGTTACATTGATATTTTTCCTAGCCATACTTTGTTGCCGAAAACAAAGAAGAAAAACCTTTCAGCAAATAGCACTTAATTGAGATTAAATCCTCCTAATGAAATTTATAATTATGGCTTTGAAATTGGCAATTGAAATGTTTGCAAGATTTTAACTTGTGTTAAGGAACATTTAAGGATTTTATAACTCTCTTTCTCTGGCTACGAGAAAGAGAGATGGGATGATATGCAACTTTTGTTGTGGAGCAAAAGGAATACGAAATACCGAGTATTTGACATGAATGAAATTACTGATGTCATTTTTATAGGTGCACTTTGAGATTTATGAGTTTTGAGGTCATTTCTTAAAAATAGCGTGACCACAAAATAAAAGGTAAAAAATGGTTGATTATTCATCGATTGTCTAAAATAATTGACGCTTGGAATTTTAATCGTTAGAATTACCCTAAATATAGAGGAGCACTTCACAATGATGATGGTGACTCCATTGATTGTAAAGAATATGAAATAAGGGTGTTTGCTTGTGCTATTTGAAGTAGAAAAGGATATGCTCCGTTTATTTTGAAGGATACCACTTTTCATATAAAACAATTTTCTAATTTTTCAATGGAATACAAAATTACAAAAAAAAAAAAAAATGTAAAAGGAGCAATAAAAAAATAAGAAATAGAAAGAAAAATGTGACATACGTTAATTATAGGAAATATTGATTCTAATAATCTCACCTTATTATCTCACAACAGTCCCACCTTTATGGCTTGTTTTCTTTTATTGGTCCTTACCGGTTAATAACTTAATTAGTAGGTTTTATACACGTGGCATTACATGATTGGTGGAGTGCATTTTTTATCAAACAAAAAAAAATCATTAAACAAAAAAAAGTTGTAGAAATCAGTTTATTAATTAAAAAAACAAAAAGAAATGAAAAAATTATGTGTTGGAGTGCTTTTTTTCAATTTAAATCAGTTTTATTAATTAAAAAAACAAAAGAAATGAAAAAATTGATTATGATAACCTGAAGTTCAGGTTACCAGTAAAAAGGACCAATAAAAGAAAATGAAATATAAAGGTAGGACTGTTAGTTTCAAATGTGTGAAAAATGAGATTATTAGAATCAATTTTTCCTTAATTATAAAAGAAAAATGAGTTTTGTTCGTTCCTAAGAGAAGTTTTCCACCATTAACAAAAATGATTTCCACAGAAATAATGAAAAATCATTTGGAAATCATNAGATAATTTCAAAAAAAAAAAAAAAAGCATATCAGATCAAACCCAAAAAGGTCAGATCATACGTTCTTGTGAGCTTTGATTTAGTGATAAATAACATTTAATTCATAAAGAAATAAATAATAAAAGTTACACATTCTAAACTCTAAAGTACTCATCAATACAAACATGATGATGTATAATTTGAGGGTTTTTTAACGTATCAAGTAACGTGAAATTAGATTCGGAAGTTTAGTAATGAAATTAGATTAGACTAAATTAGAAAATTTTAAAGATAACTGAAAGATAAATGTGGTATGATACTCTCTACGTTTCTTTTTCTATGTCCAACACCAATTTGGTGCATTTGCTCCATACTGATTTTGTCATATTTAATAATTAATTTGTTCCTCTAGAGTAGGTGCCTGCACACATTTAGGTTGCACCGAGTCATGTACGGGACGGAAATAAATAAACATCGGAATCGCCCCCAATACGAAGACGAATCGAATTCGAGACGGCTACTCCTTATGAAGTATCCATGCTACATGGGCACACATAATAATTCCTTCTGTACTTAAAAATCTATTATTTGAAATGAAACAAATTATAAATTTATAATAATAAGTATGAGCATTGAATTCTCAACTTACATTAGTAACTTACAATGAATTAGCATGAAATACATTGGACATTGTCTGCGATACTTTTAACAAGGAAAAAATATCTACGCCCGGCCTTGTAAAAGTAATAACATATCTCAATGGTATTACATAATTTCTAATAATCTCTATATTTTATCTAACATCACCAAATTATAATATCCAAGCCAATCCAAACTCATCGGTTCGTTGTTGTGAATCCTCTTTTGAACCCTCAAATTTCTCTTCCCGAATCGTCTCAAGTCTTGGAGGATGAGAAACTCTACAAGGACGTACAATTGGAGATGGAGCCACCTCCATAACAAACGTTACATTGATATTTTTCCTAGCCATACTTTGTTGCCGAAAACAAAGAAGAAAAACCTTTCAGCAAATAGCACTTAATTGAGATTAAATCCTCCTAATGAAATTTATAATTATGGCTTTGAAATTGGCAATTGAAATGTTTGCAAGATTTTAACTTGTGTTAAGGAACATTTAAGGATTTTATAACTCTCTTTCTCTGGCTACGAGAAAGAGAGATGGGATGATATGCAACTTTTGTTGTGGAGCAAAAGGAATACGAAATACCGAGTATTTGACATGAATGAAATTACTGATGTCATTTTTATAGGTGCACTTTGAGATTTATGAGTTTTGAGGTCATTTCTTAAAAATAGCGTGACCACAAAATAAAAGGTAAAAAATGGTTGATTATTCATCGATTGTCTAAAATAATTGACGCTTGGAATTTTAATCGTTAGAATTACCCTAAATATAGAGGAGCACTTCACAATGATGATGGTGACTCCATTGATTGTAAAGAATATGAAATAAGGGTGTTTGCTTGTGCTATTTGAAGTAGAAAAGGATATGCTCCGTTTATTTTGAAGGATACCACTTTTCATATAAAACAATTTTCTAATTTTTCAATGGAATACAAAATTACAAAAAAAAAAAAAAATGTAAAAGGAGCAATAAAAAAATAAGAAATAGAAAGAAAAATGTGACATACGTTAATTATAGGAAATATTGATTCTAATAATCTCACCTTATTATCTCACAACAGTCCCACCTTTATGGCTTGTTTTCTTTTATTGGTCCTTACCGGTTAATAACTTAATTAGTAGGTTTTATACACGTGGCATTACATGATTGGTGGAGTGCATTTTTTATCAAACAAAAAAAAATCATTAAACAAAAAAAAGTTGTAGAAATCAGTTTATTAATTAAAAAAACAAAAAGAAATGAAAAAATTATGTGTTGGAGTGCTTTTTTTCAATTTAAATCAGTTTTATTAATTAAAAAAACAAAAGAAATGAAAAAATTGATTATGATAACCTGAAGTTCAGGTTACCAGTAAAAAGGACCAATAAAAGAAAATGAAATATAAAGGTAGGACTGTTAGTTTCAAATGTGTGAAAAATGAGATTATTAGAATCAATTTTTCCTTAATTATAAAAGAAAAATGAGTTTTGTTCGTTCCTAAGAGAAGTTTTCCACCATTAACAAAAATGATTTCCACAGAAATAATGAAAAATCATTTGGAAATCATGTTCGGTGAAAGAGTTTTCACCAAAACAAACACACCCTTACCAAAACTTGTTAATTCTTTATGCACGTCTCATTCAAGTTTGATGTTTGTGTAGTCATGAATTTAGTTAATCTTTGTTTTAGTTATTTCTTTCACCTACTTTGGTTTCAAAACGAAACTTGCTTCCCAACCAACTTAATCAAACACCATAGCACACACCTCTCAGTGAGCCGACTCACTGTGGAGGTGGAGAATGACGGGCATACATGTGCAAAAGTAAGGTAATCTGCCCTTGTTATCAACAAGGACCAACATAGTTGGACAAACCAAAACAGGTTCGCTACCAACTACAATCAGTCAATCACTGGAATCTCCTCGATGAAATCCAGAGTGATAGACAAATAGCTTAACAGCTGATCAAATCTGAAACAAGCTTAGTCATTCCAGTTCCAAGACCAACGACAAACACCTATAAAACTTAAGCTAATAACACTAAACAATTGTAATACATTTGCAGCCAGAGCAATGCATTAGTCCAATGATTCTCGGCTTATGTTCTAAAACTAAGCTGTTAGCAGCCAGGCGAGGTGTTATCCAAGCTGTGTAAAGCCCAGAAGTAGTGTATCACCTAAATCACAGCAGCATTCTACTGACTATCAAGTATCAACAATCGCAGTATCTTTGATTTTAAATAACAAAAGGTCTACACGACTACATGTAAATGTTGTAGGGTAAGACCATAAGAGTCGTGAGGCGTGTGTCTATGGGAGTGAGTATGACTATCCACACTCAATACTGTAATAACAGGTTTCGAGGTTCATATAATCAGCCGGCGAAATGAAAACTTGCAAGCATACATACAGGATTTCAAAAACACTCAAAAACATGCTTAATCATCATTAAGCCGAGATTCGAACTCAAACGGAAGCAAATTGAACTCACATTACTGTCAACAATTGAGCAAAACAAGCTCCATTGCAACAAATTGATAATTCAAAACAAAAAATCACAAATCAATTCGCTCGTAAAATCGAGCAAAACAATCACTTTTTCTACCTTCAGAAACCCCACTTTAATGATATGAACACAATATCATTAACAATAATCCAAAATAATCATTTCGGAAAATTTCCACAAATCCACACTCAACTAAAACAGAACAAACATAAACAACACAATAATATCACACATTTAACAAATGATTAAATGAAGCAAATGCAACAAACTATTATTATAACTATTGCAATATATAAAACCAAAACAAGTTAAATTGAAAGAAGAAAAACAACATACTAATTCAAAGATCCAAAATGTAACATCGCTAATAATAGTAATAACAATAATAATATTCTTTCTCATCAAAATCAAAACCTCCAAAATCAGCGATTCTTTCAATTTCTTCTTCTTCTTTCAAATACTTTAAAAAAAAAAGCTCAAAAATTAAAAAAAAAACCCTAAAAATTGAAATTACCAAATCAATTTTCAGGAATTTCAACCTCATCATCAGCAATCTCTTGTTGTAAATCCTTAGGATCTTTACCATCAACAGTACATCCAACAGAAACACAAGTTCCCAAAATCTCCTTCACAGTACCTTTCAATTCCTTCGCCATTGATCTCGGTTTCATCACCTTCGCGATCTCAATGACGTCATCAAGTGAGATGTTTCCAGTATGCTTGATGTTCTTCGTCTTCTTCCTGTCACGCTCTGGTTCCTTCAGTGCTTTGATGACGAGAGCAGCTGCTGAGGGTACAACGGTAACTTTAGCTTGACGGTTTTGAACGGTGAGTTTGACGGTGACACGTAAGCCCTTCCAGTCTTTAGCGGTTTCTTTGGCGATGTCTTCTCCGATCTTCTTAGGGGAGAGACCTAAGGGACCGATTTTTGGCGCGAGGGAAGAGGCGGCTCCGACTTCGCCGCCGGTGACCCGGACGAAGACGTCGACGATTTGAGTCGGGTCGAACTTAGGAGGCATTGTTGAGGAGAGAGAAAGTGAGTATTTGCGGCGTTAGGGTTAGGGTTTTTGAGGGATTCGAAGAAGAAGAGAAGGTGAAATGAGAAGAGGGGAAAAAATTAGGGTTTTTGAGAGTTTATAGGGGGGTTAGGGTTTTGTTTTAATTTGGTCGTTTTTGTGAGATGGATTGAGGGTTTTGTTTGTTGGGCTTAGCAAATAATGTGTGAGGTTAGGGGGGTTTGGTGTTTTTGGTTTCTTGGGGTTTGGGCTTTATGTGATCATTGGGTTGGATTTGATTTGTGTGTTTTTTTTGTTATTTGGCGAGTAACAAGAATTGATGTCGTAATTTATTGGAATAAAAAATGACAGTTTAACCACTTGTGCTACACTTTATTTTTATGGGTTTATATTTGATGATTTCTGTGTTATCAATTTTATGTAATTTGTTGTGTTATTGGGTTGAGTATGATAGATAATTTGATTTGATTTTATGTGTGTTATCAATCACACAATCAACCTTATGACTTTATGAGTACTGGGTTGGGGAACGATGAATAATGAGGTGTTGTTTTGTGTCGTTGTGTTAGGGTTGAGTTAAGCTTTATTTTGATGTTGGCTACTTTAAAGTTTAAACTTGTTGGTGTGTTGAAAAGATGTAAACTGTAAAGGTAATACGTTGATACATCTGATGTTGATGATATCTTAAATAGAGGTGATACAAATACATGATATGTTCATGTGTTATGTGTTTTATGTTTGGTTCAATTATAGGACTGCACTTATTTTATTAAATTAAGCTAAATTTATTGTAGAAAAAGTTGGAGAGAATAATGTCTTCTTTTATTACACTCACCAAATTGATCAAAATCAAAGTCAATTTTAATGAATTTTTGCCCAAAATTACTTTGGTTTTAAGCTAGTCAACAAAGAAATCAACATTTTAAGCTAATTTTTGGACAAAAATGATTAAAAAAAAACTCTTTTCACAAAATGGCATAACGTAAGTGATTTTAAACAAAATTCACTTATTCCAACAACTCATTTGTCACCCGTAAACACGTATTGCAATGTAAACAACTAGAGATCGTGCAACATGTGCATTACTCTAGAAAGATATAAGAGCAAATGACCAAAATTCCCAATATCTTATGAAATCGGAGTGTAAGGCTCTGTTATCCTCAACTTATTTTTGCTGAACTGAACTTATTTTTGCTGAAATCATTAACAATTTATTAAGGATTGAAACTAATTTTTGCTAAACTGAACTTATTTTTGCTGAACTAAACTTATTTATACTGATCTGAACTTATTTTTGTTAAACTGAACTTATTTTTGCTGAAAATAAGTAAAAATAAGACGAGGAAAACAGGGTCTAACTCTAAACCTCTGACCAGTGGCTATCCCTCACACTGAATTAGCAAGAAAATTAATCCTTAATTAGCCCATTCATCAACACCTACTCCGTAATTAATCCAGCCCATAAAACATTTCAACCTAAATTAAGCCCATTATAACTCATATCATCAACTTGCACCCTCAAAGATGTCAACTGTCAGAGTATCAGTGTGTCAGATGTATGAAAATGACCCTTTGAGAGTGCAACAACAACATGTGAGGAGGAGGAGAGAGAAATTGACAATGGGTATTCCAAAAAGACCTCTTCTTTGTATTGGGTTAGCCATTCTTACATGTTTAGGTATTCTTGTTTACTTTAGGTTATGGATCATTGATTACAAGATTTCTACTAATGAATCTGAATTAATAAGGTAATTAATTTAATAATCTTAATATACCCTTTTTCTTTTCCTAAGTTTTTAATTTTGTTTTATTGTTTATTTACTGATGTTTTAGATTAGATTGAATCATTGAATGTGAGGATATAACATGTTTGGATGATCTGAAAGTTTGAATTTTTTGTTAGTTTAAAGCAAATTTAGTGAAACCCTTGTTGTAATTTTGTGTTATAAGCTGTAATTTGATGGAAATTTAGCTGTTTTTTATATTTAATAAGAATAATAATTACATAGGTAATGTTTGGATCAACAGGATGATTTAGTGGAAATGTATAGAATTGCATATGAAATTATGAAGGAATAGTGCTTTGAAGTTTATATAGGTGATTTAATTGAGCAAATTGGATAATACTGGAAACTGAGATGGTAAATTGGTAATTAAAAATTAAGTAAAAGGAAGCATTCCACCATGGATAAGTTGTAAGACTGTAAGGAGTTGAGTGCATAGTCTTGTATCATTGGAGAAGATTCTAGGGTTTAAGTTCCATTCTTAAGTAGAAAAGTTCAGTTAGGTTGTTTGAGCGTGACGATTACATGAGCTAATAAACCATAAGGCTCTATATATCTCTCACTGCCTCCGGTTCCCCGGGCTTGCTTATTAGTAATCTCACCTCCAAGAAGCTACTAGTTGCATGATCAGGAACATAGCTTTATTGCGAGCCAAAACCTTGCAGAAATTAGGAGTTTAATCGCTCTTGGTGTCTTAATGAAAATATAATTTGGTGTAGTCAACAGTTTTGGTAATGCTTCTCTTTGTCGAAAGACCAAGATGTTTGTACAGGATGATTTATTGATCATATAGTTGGATATAATGCGCAGGAAACAATTTGATCTTGCCAATAAAGAAGCCATGGATGAATCAGCAGAGTGGAGGTCAAGATTTGATGAAGAAAGGGAGAGAGCCACTAAATGCATGATGGAGCTTAATCATGTATGTTATCGTTCTTAAACTTTGTTCTACATCTGGCTACATGTTGGGCTTTTGGTGAATTATGACTTTTCTTCATGTGGGAATTATTTGTTTTGCGCAGATTCTTATTTTCTACTTGCAATGCTGTTAAATTGTTATGTATAAAATTGATTATGAGGGAACAAATTTTATAGGAATAGAAACAAACAACCATTTTTGTTGAACTCATTTAAATGTTAAGAACGAAGGATGGCAGCGAATAAGTTATTGGGACATTTGCTTTGGATGTTGTGGACAATTAAGTATTATACTTAGCTGTGTCTTGTTTGGAATGGACAGAGGAATGGATGGTTGTTCTTTATTTAATAAAATGATCGATACTTTGATAGAAAACACAAGTCAATGATATTTTATAATCTATGTAAGACATGGTAACTTATCACACAACCAGGTTCATTTCATAAACTATAGCATTGTCAAAAATTCAAGATCACATAGTAGTGGCATTCACATAAGAGCATTTTACCAATTGGGTTTTTATATGAAACAATGGTTTGAGGGATTATGATATGTTTGAGTCTATGAGAACTTATGTATGGATTAGGGAACTCAAAATTTCAGATCTATAAAGCACGAAAACTTCTAGGACCTACAAATTTAACATTTTGGTAACTCAGACACTCGGAAATCCTCATAAACTTTTCCAGTAGGAGGAAACCTTATGTGATGTTAGATAAAGCGTTTCGAAAACTTTGTGACTTATATAAAGCGTTTCCTAATGCCCCCAAATTGAGTACCCGATTTATGATTCTCCCATGACCTTGCTCATGTGCCCAAGTAACATTTTTTTGGATTCCCCCGAAAAACCTTTGAAAAAGGTATTTCATGCTCTCCCGATACCGCGTTATTAGCATTCTAGCCGATTTCAATTGTCTAGGAGTCTTCACTTGATCTGAGGATCAACATATAAAATTTTAGGCCAATATATTTTCGGGACCCGAAACCACCAAAAAGTGTGACTTATAGCATACAATTTTGGCTTTGGAGCGCCTTCCGAGGAAGCATTGGACGGAGGAATGAGTCTCATGGTTTGTTTATTACTTTTAGGTAAAATATATTGCCTTAAGCTTTTCAGTTAGTTCATGTTTTCCAGCAGTTCATAGGTGCTATGAAGTAACAGTAGCTTGGCAGCTCCTTTCCCATAGAGGCATAGAGTGTGGTAATTTATTATTATTTGTTCCTACCATCAAACTAACCACAAACCCTTTCTGGTTTTTAACCACTTGTAATGTTGAGAGCGTAGAATCTTTTGATGGGGTGAAGAAGTTTTTATACTTTGTGACCATAATGTCGTGATCCATGCCTTTACAAGCATGAAGGTAGAATAAGTGCTGAATCTGACAACATGAAACACTTTGATTCTTTGAATGTCATTTCAAAGTTAACCATTTTTGCAGGTGGACTTGGGTAGATGGTCAATGAAGCTCTAATTAATGAATGTACATGTTCTTTGCTTTATTTTTACTCTTTTAATTAAGGATAATTATCATTTAGTAGCTTTGGTAATTTTGTAAAGATCATTATTATATGGTATACTGGTGTATCCTGTTTTGATGGACAATAATAGAGCATATGTTAATGCTAAAGTGAAGTAATGGAGGCAAAAGTTGGAATCTCAAGGATTAAAGTTAAAACTTGGTCAGAGCTGAACTGAGGGGGTCATGTGATTATTTGGTAAGTTAGTAACACTAGATGGGAAAGAGTTACCTCCATGAGTGAGTGCTTTGAGTATCATAGATCTATTACACTGTAGAATGGAGATGTTGTCTAATATGTGACGACTCATACGGTTGGTCAAGATGGCTTTTAAAGAGAGCAACAATTGATTGACACTGGAACCGCAGCATATCTTTAAACTCAAAAAGGGATATTTTATAGAATAGCTATAAGACCTGAATTATCAAGATGGTACAGTATGCTCAGCAGGACTATATTAAGTTGATGCGAGTTGCTGAGATATGTACGTTGAGATGACCATATGGGAACACCTTAAAAGTGATATAGTTAGGAATGAAGATATTCAGAGGAAAGCTGGAGTTGTGGATATTGAGGATAAAATGGGGGGAAATTGTTTATGTTGGTTTGGGCATGTAACATGGAGAGTCAGAGACTACATGTGGCACTGGTAAGTAGATCGTTGGGATCTTAAGAAGGATTTTGAAACCCTAGGTTTACATGAGTAAGTGGCACGTGATAATAGGAAATGGTGGGAGTCTGGGAGATAATTTTGCTTGGATGAATACACGGAACAATATCTATGGTTTATGTTGCCACCCCCTAGGCCCCTATTATGCAATCAAGGCTTCGATTGATTGATTATTATTTGGTGTGGCACCATACAATTCTATGAGCACAGGATAACATTTATGGTTCATGTAGCAGGCCCCCATTATGCAATCAAGGCTTTTATTGATTGATTATTATTTGGTGTGTTGATGGTTTAATGGTTGCACCATATCATTCTATGTAGGCTTAAAGTGACAACAGTGCAACACCAGAACATCATTCATTATTCAGACTAGTATGATGTGGGTGTGTCATGCGTGCCTAATTGGAACTCGGCTAGTCAGCCACACCCCTATGTTGTTGATTTCCAAACAATGCATTTAAGATCCTTACAATTCATTCTCTTGATTGATGACTTTTGTAGTGGTGAAGCTCATGGTGAATTGTGTAGTTGGTGATTGATACTATTCATGTTAAATGCAGTTAAAAGAGTCTCGTAGTAAGATGCCAAAGGACGTGCCAAATGTTGATGAAAGATTAGAAAAGCTACAATTGGTAATATTTCTGAACTGATATAATTTTACTTCTTTTTGGCACTTCTGTCTTAACTCAGCTAGCTTGCTATCCTAATTGCAAATTGGTTAATGCATTGAAATGTTCTGTTTCTTGACCCCTTGTTGGCAATATAAACTAGATCTTTTTTTTTGGGTGACCAGGAGAACGCAGACTTGCATGAGAGCTTAAAATCATTGAAGCAGGAGCTTGAAGTTGTGAAGTTAAACTGCAAGACACGGTAGATTTTGTGCATACCAGATCGTGGTTCACAGACAACCTTCAGCTTACATTGGCGGATGTAATTTTTCCATCGAATATGCATGCACATTGCACATGCTTGGTGGAGTTTTGGCAATTCTCTTTGAGCCAAACATTTGCTTTGTCCGACAGCAAAATTTGCTGTGTTAGAGCTAACTGCAGGTTCATTCTTGTAGAAATCAGGGGTCACTTTTAAGCATTTTATAAGTCCTCGATTTCCCAGTAGTGATAATTTCCCCTTCTTCATCGAAGTTTGGTCTTGTATGTATATTTGTAAAGATGATTTTTCTAACTTTTGAAAAAAAGATAAATTTCTGGGATCAATTTATTGTGCAATGTAGGTTTCACCAAGTCTTTCGATTTGCATGGTGTGCTCGATAGGATCTCCTCTAAATATGGTGAAAATTACATTTATATGGAGATGATATTGTATTTACAAATATTGATATTGTACCACTTTGTATATTGTAAACACATTTACTTCAAGTCTTTGGTTTACTTCCATTACGTCCATCTAGTCTATTGAACACTGCTGCAATAGGCGGTTGACTATGTATGGGGTATGAGTTGAACTTGATGTATAGCTTTCAAAGGTCAAAACTTATAATCCTTGAACAGGTCCCAGTTGTTTCTTGACTTTAATTTCTTCTTTATTTTTGTGGAGGTGGTCATGGTTATTTCTAGGTGAGTTACAATACACGGCGAAGTGTAACTACTGAGTACACCGGGGAAAAAAAAATTGAAACTAGAAAGAAGGGCCTTGAAGTGTCTCTTCTACTCTGGCCTGATAATTTAGTTACTTGCTTATAATAATTGTTACTTGTTAACTTCAAGCAAATGCAAGACAAACAAATTCAGAAGATTAAGCACCAGTTTTAGAAGAGCTAATTGGAAGGCAATTCAAATCATATTTTATAACTTCTTTCTTGTACAGTGTGAGAGCAAAGAAAAGAAAAGAAAAGGAACGGAAACTCTCTAATAAATTAAGACCTCATACTTCTACAAAATGTCAAAAACGACGATAAATCATATTAAGCATTGGAACTGAAGGGCACTCAAAAGATCGATGACCACGGCCACCACAAGACCCACACATGATCATGTACATGCATTGATGACTGGTATGACCAGGACGTGCACAGTTTCGACAGAAAATCTCATGAAATGGTCCCCCAACAATTGGAGGAGGAAGAGGAGGCGGCCCACCAAGCATTAGCCGCGGTGGAGGAAAAGGCGGTGGAAAAGCTGAATTAGGACACTGCCGGGCTACGTGTCCGGTTAAATTGCAACTGTTGCAAATGGGCTCGTTAAGACAATCACGAGCAAGGTGGCCAGGCTTTCGGCACTTGTTGCATGCCTTTTCGTTCATACAATCTCCTGCCAAATGGCCTGGCTGGAAACAATTGCTGCACACTCTAGGATCGCTTGATTTTGGACATTCACGGGCTAGATGACCCATCTTTCCACAAGAGTGACATATAGGTTGATTATTGCATTCAGTAGACAGATGCCCTGGTTCTTTGCAGTTCCAACACATAGTTTTTGCGTTGCAGTCAGCAGCCATGTGCCTAAAATTCAAGAAATACACCAATTGTAATAATAAACTAGAGAATTGTTGCATCTAAACAAAAATAACTAGAGAATTGAAGAAGTGCCAAAGGTCAGCAACATATTACACAAATTTTTAGTTTTAGCACGCTCCAACAGGCAATGAAAACAAGGGAAGACACAAGGAGCAAAATTTACACACGACATGGGGTAGCCCACACGAGTACACGACTACACCCCATCCTAGAAGATGTTTCCTAGGATATTTGCAATAAAATTCTGAAATAAGGGGCAGACAAGAGGAGTGTACTTTGTAAGAGCCTCACAAGGAACTTAAATATATCTAAAATAGGTAATTTGAGCATATAAAAATTAAATTTGTCAATATTAAATTTTAGAGACATATATACTACTTTAAAAAAAAAAATAACATAAATCTTAAAACGTATAGAATTGTAGCAAACCAAATCTATCAATATTCATAAGTTATGGCAATAATAACTCCTTACTGTCCTCTGTCATACACATGGTCTGATGGTCTTACTCCTTACCATCTAATTTTAGTACGCAATATAAGTTTGGGTCTCTCACAAATTCATAAGTGATTTAGCAAGAACTTTTACATGGCTTCCTAAACATACAGACGTTATGCTCCTATAACTTTTCCTCCATACTCCAACTTATCATTAACCCCACAACGTCAAGTATCAACAAACAAGTCATAGTAAATAAATCATGTTAACCCATTACAATTGCAAAAAACCAATGACTTGATTGTAGTGAGGTTACCCTTCATTACTCCTCATTGTCCTCAAATGCCTAAGACATGTGTTTATACTTCATGGAACATAACCTTAATTACTTATGCAGCAAACAATAGATTGTCAATGCTCACAAAACCATGTCTCTTTACAGCTAAATTACAGTTTTGATTATCTATTTCACTGAAGCTGATGAAAATCATGTTCTCAAAGCAATATTGGATTAACCATGTCATAAAAAAGAAGGCTTCTATGGTAGATTGTTTCAACATCAAACCCAAATTGGTTATCTAAAATGCTTGTACACTATCTACTATCTATTAATGTCATGGCGCAACTCAAATGATAGATCTCTAGATAATATGAGCGATACAAAGCACTTCTTTATACTTTCAGGTGGGTGCCAAAGGATTTCTTTCTCCAAATTAAAAGCATTTTCTTGGTCCTCACAATCAGTGGCGGAGCCAGCATTTCCGATATGGTGGGTCACTATCAATTCTTAATCGGTACAATTTTTTTTCGAGTATAGTTGCATTGATAATCGATTTTGAAAATTAAAAATTATATTACGAAAACAAATAGGATACAAAAATCTATAATACAATCAAATAGTACTTAAAAAATTTGAAATTATTAAATTTAAATGAGCAAATTAATAATACAACAACTATTTCCTATATATATATTTTTTTGAGAATTGAAGTAAGAAAAGTTTATTGATCACAAGCACAATATACAACCTAAGCTTCTGCTGAAGGACAGAACCAACTAGGTTGGAGTGCCGTGGCAAAAATTTTAGGGGCTTTGTTCTTAAAAAAAAAAAAAAACAAATTAGGCCCTTATATTAGATGTTATTATATTTTATAGGTAATAATATTAAAGAAAATCTAAACTTTGAGGGTCGTATGTATGTTGGGGCCTTGTGCGATGTGGTTGGACCACTCCATCAAAGATGAATCTTAAAAAAAACAGAAAAATAAAACTTTAATTTAATCATGAGTATTATGGAGTGAAATGTTATTAATTAAGTATAAAGTGGGTGAATAGTTTTGAATTAAAAAAAAAGCAAAAAATGAAGGCACAAAATTTTATTCCGTAAAAACATACTGTATACAAAGTAGTTGTAAACACTATTAAATCAACTACACAAAGGGTTAAGGTTTTTAAAAATCAAGAAAAAAAGAAAAATAAAAGAGAAATAAAAAAATAAAACACACATCAATGTTTCTATGGGGAATTGATCCTAAGACCTTTACCCAAGTTGAAGTGCTTTTATCATCCAAAACATCTACCACTACCCCATCAGTTCACATGTGTTTCTTTTATAGCAGATAAAATATATGTAGTATAATTTTCTAACTATGGTTGGTCCCGTGCACCACTGTGCACCAACGTGGCTCCGCCACTGCTCAAAATCTTGGCAAATAGACTACAAACATCCAAAGATAGAAAGTCATGTGGCTTGCCACCTACGTTCTATTACACTCCCCCACAAGTCCATGATAATACTCAACAATTGATCTCAAGATAATTTGAACAATATATTGCACTCCTTCAGCTTATTGTTGGGTCTCAAAGGTTTTTCTTCCCCAAATTTAAGCATCTTCTTTGTCCTCTCAGTCTTGTTAAATACAGTACAAACCTTCATTGTTAAGAAAGCTGAGTGCCAACTATTGTCCTTAAATCATTCACATTAATTCATTCTGGACCAATATTTTTCTTAACTCCCTGCACCAAACCTGGGCAAACTTGTTGATCCTCAATAGTTATGTCTATTGTCAAATCTATTTGACTTTCACCAAGCAACCTGTTCATAATCACTTCATTCTAGGTAAAAAATCTTCCGGTCTTTTTCACTCACTTCACCTTACAAAGACATCTGATCGTTGTTGGTCTCTTTCTACCTATCTTATAAACATTGTTTTCACCATTTCCCAAAATTAATATCAATAGGTTGTTTACATCCCCAAAATTAAACCGAAGCAACATTTAAAGCTGTCAAAGTGTATAACCCTTTCTCAGACATTCTACAATAAACAGAAGGTCCTAAATGACTGAGTGAATCCTCGTACTCAATTCTTCCTACAAACAATACCCAGTCCAGACTCTGGAGAACCTCCCTCTCTAACACTTAATTTTGTCACTGTCAGAAAATATGAATCTAAGTTAAAATAAGAGCTGGGATTGCCTACCATAATCTTAGAAATTATACATACCATGGGTATAATCTCCATTGTTTCAAACTTACAACCCTGATTGTTCACCATAAAACCTCATGCTTAAGCCAAAGTTGCTACCTTTGACATCAAGACAAAGAAGTATGCAGAAAGACTAAGGAAAAGGCATAAATGGTAGTTTCAAAGATATACAATTTAACTATTTAAGTGTGAGGATCAAAAGAAAATTGTAAAAGAGAGGGCGAACAAGGAACATAATATATACTTTTCAGAGAACTTTTTCAGCTTGAAAATACTGAAGAAACTTTAGTTTGCACTTTACAGTCTCACTGAGTTGCTGGTCTTCTCAACTGTAATTCTTGTTCATTGTATGCAATAATTACTTGATTAGACTAATTACAAAGAAACTTCTTTCTAATATTTAAACCCGGACAGCTCTAGCGTCAGCGTGCATCACTACTAAGGTCTGATTGAGAAGCTTAGCTGCTTTAGCATGCGACTCTAAAGGTTTCAGTGATCTCAAAACGATTAGCCTCTAATCTCTCTAAAATACCATTAATAAAGCGAAAAGGAAATTACAAAGGACATAGAAAATAATGACAAAAGTATTAGAAATTTAGACAGAGGCGTGGAATATTAGACAAGTAATAGCCTTATTGAACAAAACAAACTTATTATGTGTCATGGCGAGGATGAGTTTACAATCTTATTTGGCTTTAGATAGGAATAAATGGAGAAGAAGAATTTTTGTGGATGACTATACGGGATGAGCATTGGATCATGCAACCAACCCAATTTTATTGGGATTAAGGCTTTGATAATGACGAGGATGATTTTGAGTTTCATAGACTTACCCTGGCTGTCCACAATTGTTGCATACAGAATCATTTGGACATTCTCTAGCAAAATGCCCAGGCCGCTTGCAGTTCCTACATAGATAACTTTGTCTGCAAAAAAGATTATAAATTCAAAGCAACAGTTATTAATGGGAAATGAATCAAGTATAGATCAAGCAAAAGCACATAGCTCTAATCTTAAGAAGAGCCCAGAACTAAGCATGTTATAATCCACTTAACGCACTAACTTAAATAGATGACAGGTTCAAGCAGTAGCGTTTAAAAAATCATTCTCAATACTACTCCGGGTACTAAATTGCCAATAGAATGTTCAGAAGACTTCACACACACCCCACACGCCAAAGAAAAATCCTTAAAGAAATAAGGAAAATTTTGAAGTATGTCAGCAAAAGGCAAAGGCAAAGTTTGCTTGTAGTCACTGTTCCCTATAGAGCGTCCAACTTTTGAGGCCAAAGGAAACTAGTAAAAATGTAAAGCCTTAAACTTATGCTTCTCTTAATGCTCCCTCTCTAAGAGTATAAACAAATGATGTTCCCCCCCCCCCCCCCTCCTCTATGCCTATCTCTCTCTCTATTGAATATAATCACACCGCTTTACGCCTTTACCAAGACTAGTATGCATATAATGTATTTGACGAGATTCAGGACGTCGAGTCACAAAAAAGAAAGTCATACTTATCTTATATGCAGCCACTTCTCTAGAGTCTAGACATGATTTCTTAACATGCACATGACTTCATGAATCAAAAATTAACCTCACATATTAAACAGCACGCATACTTCTATCCGCAATTCCATTTCAATCACATTTGACAGCAACATTTAACCAAAAATAAAATTACCTCGAACCCCTTCGATCCTTTTGGTACGGTGCATATGACGTCCTTTCCCTGTTCCGGAACACTCTACCACCCGAATCCCTATTCCCGTCCATAATGCGCCACGACGACTACAATCCAGACATAAACACTAATTCATCACAACCTCTTCTATGCTTAAATATAGAATCAAGACATAAAATCAAAGCACCAATAATTAAATAAACCTACCCACTATTTCCTAAAACCATACATTCAATAACTGTCCATTACACTACTCTCAACGGTCCGAAAGACGAACAGAGATAACAGCATTGCAATTTGCAGAAATTCTCACAACCATGTATAGCATTTAAGCAGCTTAACAAACTCAATTCAATTGACTAAAGAATTCAGCTTAATAACTAATTAATTACTCCTAATTGGAAAATTAAGCAGCATATCAGCATATTCAAAAGCTCAATTGTTCAATAATTTCTTTGATTTCTAATTTCTAATTTCTAATTGATTATATAAACAGCAATTAGAATATTATTAAATCATACAAGAAAAAACCCTTAACTAATTACCACTATTTCTTATGAACAAAATTAACAACAAATTCAATTAAAATAAAACCCATTAATTTAACTTCAGATTTCTTTCTAATTCAACCATCATCAGCTCAACTAAACAACAAAAGAAAAGAAATTATGCTTATGCAATCAAATTAATAAATAAAAATATTGAATGCCTTAATTAAATTGAAAGCATACCAAAATTCAATCGAAAATTGGGAAGAAATGTGAGAAAGAGAGGATTATAGGTGAAGAATTGAAGATTGGTGTTAAAGTTGAGAACTTGAGACAAAAGTAATAGAAGTTGATTTTTTTAGGAAAATGGAAAAGTTGGAGTTAACTTGTTTACAAATTCTTAATAAAGAGGGCCTATGGTCTATAAAGTTACAAAAACAAAGGGATAAATTAGATGTATGATTATTAATTTATTTAAGAGAGACAATTAAAAAATAGTGGAGAGTTAATCAATTAAGGATAAAATTCAAGCTAGGATACAAATTATGGTCAAACTATAACACAAGACGAGTTTTAAATTGCTTTAAGTTGGTATGTTTAATAGGATGTATGTGTTTTGTATTAATAACGCTAAGGAAATTTGGTGCACTCAGTTGAAATTTCGGCTTTTAAATTATGATTACAAGTGTTTGAATTACAATTTGTAATAATTTAATATATGTTGTAGCTTAGAGGATGGATCATGGATGGATAACTCTGAAAGACCTTTGTATTATTTTAGTTTGTGAGATGGTGTCTTGGTGGAGCGATCGTAAGATTTGAAGTGTTATGTTATAGGTACTTGCTTGCAAGTTGTAACTGCGAGTGAATTTAAACATGGAGCAAACAATGATCCTTGGCTTGTAATTGGAAGAGTATAGCTTAAAAGAGTTTTATTACTTCAAGAGGCTAGGTTTAGCATACAAAGTAACAAAATTGCAACAATTGCACAAGGTTAAGGCTTCCAATCACTACAATGATTTGAAATTTGAATAAATTATTATTACATAGGGACATACGTAAATATGAAACGGTCGTAATTCTTTGTACTGTGTATCTATGTTGTACCCTTTAACCAAAAGACCGACAAAGTAACAATGATGATGACAACAACTATGTCGCTATCTAGAAATTTTTTTTCATGACTAAAAAAGATATCCATATTTAATATATCTTGGATGCGTGTAGAAATATTGCAAGAATATGTGCAAAAAGCTTACTACAACTAATCCACTGTTACTCTTAAAATATGTTCAATTAATTTTGATCCAGGGTTTATAATTCATTTTGGATTGGCGCCAATTTTAGTCCGGTTGAAGGACATAATGAATAACATTATATTGTTATTTAGAACATATAAAAATGTTGGAACCACTATAACTTTAATGTTTATTTTATTTCAAAAGTTGTAACGAACTATTTACAACTTTGCAATTTTAAATATTTAGCAAAACCATATTACATAAACTTTTAAGCAATTGAAAATTTACGGTCCCATTTTTACCATTATAATATAAGAAAAATAACTTCTAAGCTCAATTTAGATTGAATATCAAATTAGTAATTTTTTTCCCTTAACTCTTGAACCTCTTCAAAAGCTCTTTTATTAGCTAATGTACAACACTAGTCTCAAACTCTTAACTCTACAACATCAAAAAAAAAAAAAAAAAAAAAAAAAAAAAAAAAAAAAACATCACACTTGAAAAACAATGGCAACTCAAAAATTATCCAACATTTTCAAACTCAAAAACCAAACCCCTCTTCCAAAATCCAATCAAGAAATTGCAAATCAAATTTTAAAAACCCTAATTTCCTCAAACTTCACAGCATTTCAAAAATCACAACTTTTTAACAATTTAAATTCACAAATAACTCACATTGTTCTTTCAAACCCACTAATCCCTGTTTCATCTTGTTTACGATTCTTTGATTTTTTACGAAATTCCCCATCTTCATCTTCCCAAAACCCTGATATTAAATCTTATATAACCCTAAGTTTTCGAATGTTAGAAGCTAGGAAATTTGAAATTGCTAAAAATTTATTAAAATCAATGATAATTAATCAAAATGTAGAATACCCATTTTTGAATTTAGTGTCTATTGTTGAAGAATGTGGTGGGAATTCTGAGTTTTTGCAGAAATTATGTGATCTTTTGATGAGGGTATATGCTGATAATAAGAAATTTGATAATGCATTGAAGGTGTTTGATTATATGTCTGAAAGAGGGTTTAAAGTTGAGGAGAAGAGTTGTATGGTTTGTTTGGTTGCTTTGAAGGGTAGTGAGGAATTTGAGTTATTGATTGAGTTTTTTAGTAAGATGGTTAAATTGGGTGTCGAGGTGACAGTGTATTCGATGTCGATTGTGATTGATTGTTTGTGTAAGAGAGGGGAGATTGAGAAGGCGAAACAGTTGATAAGTGAATTGAGTAAGAAAAATGTTAAGCAGAATGTATATTCGTATAACTCGATGATTGAGTTTTATATAAAGAATAAGGAATTTGACCGAGTTGATGAAGTGTTTAAGCTAATGGAACAGGAGAATGTGGAGCGTAATGTAGCTACATATACACTTGTGATCAATGGGTATGTGAATATTGGGAAGATCAAGGAAGCTGAGAATATGTACCATGAAATGTGTACGAGTGGTGTGGAGGCGGATTTGTATTTGTATACCGTGATGATTAGTTTGTATTGCAGAAAACAAGACATGAAGAAGGCATGCTGTCTTTTTGATGAAATGGCAGAGAAAGGTCTTGTTCCGAATGTCCACACTTACGGAGCTATGATACGTGGGTTCTGCAAGGCCGGACAGTTGAATGCAGCCAAGATGCTTGTGAATGAAATGCAGGGGAAAGGGATTAAGTTGAATCGTGTAATTTATAATACATTGTTAGATGGATTTTGTAGGAAAGGAAAAATTGATGAAGCATTGCAGCTCAAGGATACAATGGAGAAGAAAGGATTGCTGCCTGATGAATATATGTATAATATCATTGCGAGTGGGTTACATAAGTTGAAACGAAATGAGGAAGCTAAGAGTTTCTTGTACTCAATGTTAGAGAGGGGATTTTCACTCAATACTTTCAATTATACTACTTTAATAGACATACATTGTAAGGAAGGTAAGTTTGTTGAAGCAAAGAGGCTCTTTAGGGAGATGGCGAAGAAGGGTGAAGGTCCAAATGTTGTGACATACAACACTTTGATTGATGGATATTGTAAGAACGGTAGGATGAAGGAGGTTCATGAGCTTAAGAAGGAGATGGAGGAAAGGGGATTAACACCTGATGTATACTCTTACACTACATTGATACATGGTGAAAGTATACATGGAAACATCGATTATGCACTGGAATTGTTCAATGAGATGCCAAGTAAAGGTTTATCCCCAAATGTAGTTACTTATACAGCGATTATCGCAGGCTTGTCGAAATTGGGAAGATCAGACGAAGCTTTTGAGTTGTATGATCAAATGATAGAGGCGGGTCTTACTCCAGACAATACTGTATATAATTCACTTGTTGGAAGCCTTCATTCAAACTGAAGCCTAAGTCATAGACATTGTTGAACTAGCAATTTTGGACTTGAATTTAAAGAGTTATTGGGGAAAGTAGGATCCGAGATTCTTGTGGTGAAGTGGTGATGTGAGGACTGTTCTTCTATTGTTGTACAAAGTAATACATCTTCAATAATCACAGCTCTGTGGCATACTCATACTGGTGGATAATTTATGAAACAAAGCTTCAAGACCTGGATGTTTTTTGCATATGGAAAACCATTCGTATCAAAGATGGATAAGTGAAGACGAGAAGTGCGTGCCTGATAGAAAAACCTATGCGCTTGACAGTGAAGGTCTTGCTTGTTTACTAGCTAGGACCGAAATGTGCCTCATCTTGAGCCTCTGTAGGAACCCTTTTCCAATGGAGGGTCTTACTGATTTGGACACTTCAGGATTAAGGAGTTGCTTTGTTTTAATTTTTTGTCTCTTAGTTCTGAACCCAAGTATCAACTTTCCCATATGTGCATTTGGTGCGTGTTCAAGTCTCGAAGAGTGAAAGGCAGCATGTTCTTGAGCAAGTATAATTGCTTTTCAAATGCTCTATTTGTTGTACTAAAAAATAACTTAGTCAAAACCTGGTTTCCTCCGCTACAAATTTGAATCTGAATAGAGGATTTAGTCATAATACAGCAAACTCGTCTTCAATCCAACTTTTGATCTGTTTTTTCCGATGTCAATTTTCTTATAATTTAAAAATACCCATCACCCGGGCTGGAAACCTGCAATAAGAGGAAAAGTTCTTGGAATCATCCTGAGTCCAATACTGGACTAACCATTTTAATCAGAAAGCCAACAAAATGAAGAATGTATCAGCTGCTGATTTCCGGTGATTTTTGTTCAGAGATTAAATGACTAGTTACATAATACTGCATATACAATCTGTAAGAAAGAATTAGGTACAAAGCTTCCATGTAAGTATGTAACACATATCAATAGATTTTACCAAAACTAGGCATCAGCACAATCAGTTGGTTTTCAGTCACAACTTTAATTTAATTTAATTTACATGAAGACTAACAAGTAAAATGATACTACATGATAGTGAAAGATATTTGCTTTACACAAGTAAATCTTTATATTCTTTTAAGCCATGGCTGTTCAGCGATTCCTTAAGCTTTTCCAATGCATAACTTTCTATTTGTCGCACTCTTTCCTTGGACAAACCAAACATAGCTCCAATCTCAGCCAAGGTATTTCCTTTTTCAGAACTACATCCAATGCCAAATCTAAGTTTGATTATTTGTTCTTCTCTGGGGGCGAGGGTACAGAGTAGGTTGCGCATATGTTTCCTCATCAATTGCCTTTCCGCAATTACATCAGGATTTTCAACTTTAGGGTCTGCAGTAATCTCCTGCATTTGAAAATATGTTTAACAGATAAGAGGAGGAACTGATAACCCAATCCAACATAACTCAAAAGCATATAGGCTGATGCTATAAGAACGAAAACACTTTTACAATCCACGACAGAATTCAGACTACATGTATAGTACACTCTCTAAAACCTTGAATTTAGAGAGTGTTTCTATCTTAAGAAATCCCAAAATAAGTGGCTACCTCCCAGATTATAGAAGTTAAAAATCTGAAATTCCCCATATCACCCTTTTATGATGGACAATTATGGCATTAAAACTCAATTTTTTTGAAAATGAACCTAAATTAGAATTGAGAAATGACTTATTATTTAGGGATGACTGACTATCTGGTGCACTATATTTTCCCATATGAGAACGAGAGATAGAAGCTGAGATCTCAACCAGCATTTCTACTCAGATATACTGACACAGGCTAGACCGTTCAGAATTTCCAGGAGCGCCTCATATTGTGCTTCATATCATAAATGATGAAATAATGACTAGTAAGTTCAAAGCTTGTGATATGATACTAATTACTAAGGCAGCGAAAGAAACTAATTTAAGATTTTTGACATGAGTTTATGATCTTGGCAAGAAACTAAACCCTAGGGTGAGCACCCTTGACAGTTTCATTATAAATCGTAAGATAATAAAAGTGATTATTGCAGAAGATTCGAAAACGAGCAAACACAAAAGGGAACAAAATGTCAGGAAAAGACCACTTAAAGGTTAGTAGGCAGAAAGGCCAACGAGAAGAATGAGGAAATTACAAATCCTTTTCTTCCCTGCAATTACACCCTGCAATGGTGTTTTCCAACCATTATTTTCAATGAAACAAAGAAAGAAGAACGGATGGACAGGCTGAGAATTATTAGAAGCTTGTGAGGAAAATCAATTGGCCGTCTTTAGAATTGGAAAAGGTGGACGTTTGGAATCCAAGACGTTGATTAATTACACGTTACTTAATTACGTTGATTAACCTCAATATATTGATCACTTCAGGCTGGAACCTTAGGAACCCAATTTTGTAAGCCAAGCACTTGAGATGCTATATCCCACTTGTGCTAGATCAGCAGTAGCCAAACAACAAAAAGCTTGATAGCACAAGATTGGTTGTATCACAACTTCCTTTAAATTACTCTGTCGACTCAAATCACATAATATGCCATTGAAAGAACCCTTCCTACTTCACTGTATACTTTACTATCTTTGAGCTTCTATTAATCCAAGAAAATGCAACAAAACAAAAGAGCCAAGAGAACTGTAAAATTATAATAGTCGGCTTGGGTTTGTAAAGTTATCATGTTTGGTCATTCAATGACATCAATTTATTACCTGAAAAGTGGTATCCTGATCTGTCAACACAGCACGTTGCATTGAAAGAGGCTGTCTCATCATAAATAGCAAGTTTTGCAATTTGTCAACTGTAATTCCTACACGGCATGCTATCTCTTCTGTTGTTGGTTGATGATGCCCTTCTTGGATAAATGTTTTTCTAGCTTCCAAGACCTTGGCATGGAGGCTGTACATATTCTCCTACAGAAGATTGGCCAAATATTCTATTATCCAGTGAGGAAGACCTCAACTTGCAACATACGACATCTAATCAACAGAAATCTTCTTAAGCTAGCTGAGTTTTTGAATAAAGTTTGAAAATTGATCAAAATGACAGGCATTTGGAAACTGGGATGTAAAAGAGAAATTATTCTAGATACAGAAACTTATTAGAAGTTCAGTAATATCATGCAAGAACAGTTTTTGGGTGGAGGGAATTCATAACTTCAAATTCAAGGCATCAAACACATAAAATAAAGACAATTCAGAGTTCATACTGGCAAACGAATGGTCCTTGAATGTTGAAATATGGCCTTTTTAATTGACTGCCTTATCCACCAATACGCATAACTAGGAAATCGGCAACCAGCCTGGGGCTTGAACTTCTCCACACTCCTCATTAGTCCCATGCTTCCTTCCTTTAGCAGAATCAAAAAAGCAAAGGAAGAGTGGCTCAGTCTTCAAATAGTGAGAAAAAAAAATCTTGCAGTCAAGATGCCAAACGAGATTGCACAACTAAATACAAATAAAATGCAAGAGGGAGAAGAGGATGCAAATTCTGTGCATGATGAGAAACAGAACTATTACAAATAGCACTCCAGGGGAACCCAAAAGGCAACATCATGTTTTCCAGTTACCTGCATTAAGTCTTTCAGATTGAGGCCACGGCCCTGATATTGTTTCGCTATATGTACCACCATACGGAAGTTAGCATTGATCAATTTTTCCCGGCTTCTCTTTCCATAGAATACCTCTGAACGCAATTCCCCAGAACTCATACCAACAGCATCAGCCCACTCGGAGTATGTTGGCTCACGACCAAATTGGGACTCAAGCTTTGTCTTCACAGCAACTAGTTTATCAAACTCCTGATTAAGAACCGAACAAAAGTAGCATTTAGTATATTGTAATGGTTGCATAATGACCAACAAACATTGTTGGCAGAACAATTGCTACGATGTACCTGTATCTCTCTAATTAATTTGTTTTCTTCTTTCACAGTTAGCAATTGCTTTGTCTCTGGACCCCATAAAAAAAATCTAAGAGGATCATTTGAGTCATATCCTTTGCTGGACTTTCTTGGCTCAGCCTTTTGTTCAGATCTACCCCTCTCATGAACTACTCTTGGCTTTGAGCCCTTCCTTTTCTTGTTTCTCCTTTCTAAACGTCGAGAAGACCTTACCATTTTTGGTATCTCTTTTGGAGTAGTACTCGGCCTGAAATACAGAGACATTAGCGCCATAACCTAGACAAATTATAGCACGACTTATAATTGTAAAAAGAGAAATAACCATTACATGGTCTTAATATAAAAAGACTAACAACGTGGAATGGAAAGCAGTCAAATTACTCAAATTCCTCATTCAACACTTGCTTTTGAATGCAACTAAGTTCTTAAGATTTGATACGATGTAATTTCTTTCTCTCTTCCTGTTGCACCTCAACCTCACCAATGTTAATGAAAAGTGCTGAAAGTATTACCTAGAGGAAAGCGGTTCTTCAGCAGCATCAAGTGCATCAGAGCTCTCTGCTAATGACCTTGCTAATTTTGAGGCTAGAAGAGCTTCTTCAGCAAGGGAAATCACATCAAATGATTTCAGATCCACAAATTCAGCCACATCCAACTGATCCTTGTTATCAAGGGACGGCAACCTGCAACAGAAATAGATTCTTGATGTAGTGAGGATGATTTGATAGAAAGGGGGGAAAACAAGATTAAAACAGGTGAATAATTTTATATTGTTTTCTTAAGACTTAATATATATATATAGGACCTTACAAGAATGATGAAGAAGAAGACCAGAAGGAAAGCTGATGCTCATTCATCGTTTCTGGAGGCTGTTCGCAAAATGCAGCATGCTCAAACTTCTGTCTCTCCAAGGTTGATTGTAACTGAGGAAGAATAAAAACACTAAAATTTTCAGCTCCACAGCAAGTTCGTAGATAATAGCAAAACCAAAAGGCAAAGTTCTCACTTCTTAGATTATAAATCGTAGGTTAAGAATTAGTCCTGGAGCAGCAAACATTTGATTCAATCGGCGATAATATGAATGAAAAGTATATTTGCCAAAATAAATTGTATACTAACCTGACATGTTTTATCTTCGTTAAGGACTGCTAAGGATGACTTGTACTCATCACGTTGCTCGTGTGAAAGAAGAGGGGCAGAATATTGCCTTGACAAGGAAGTAATGGTTGCGAAAGGAACGAAAGATGTTTGTTCATTATACAAAGATACTGCAAAGTTGATGACACATAAACGGATATGCAAAAAGAATGCAACATTGATATGTGAAAAATTGACCATGTAGCCTCAAACAGTTTGAGCTTCAAAGTAATGTAGAATTGGAAACATAGAAATATCTTTCCAATTGAAGCTAGTTTTTCATCATTACAACTTATTAACAAAAGGAATTCTACTTCTAAATAACAGCTAAAATGATCATATACTAACTTACCATATGCTGGTAAGTGGTAACCCAACAAGAATCCGTTAATTTGGTCAAAAGCACATTCCTAGATCTGTAAACCCACATGTAGACTGCCAATATCGTAATAGTTTAGCCATTAATCAGAAACAAAACCTCATTTACCGATGTACTTAAGGAAATACATGAAGTGCCAGCAAAATTCTCAGTTCTGCTTCTATTTAGTTAAGTAAATGGAATAAAGATAAATTGACTGTAATTAAAAGGAAATTAAGTGCTCCAATAAGATGCATAACTATACTATGGTCGGATATGGTATGTAATAACAGGAAACTCGGAAAGAAGTTATATGGTAAATTTAAACCCTGTTAGAAAGTCTCATGCTGCCTATGGCAATGCTTGTCCAATTCAAGTTTCTCTCTTTCATCATCAATCTTCATTACTGTGCATTGTCATTAGCACCTTAAAGGTTAATATTGGACAGTACCGATGAATTCTGAACAAAACATATTTTTGGAACGAAGGTTTCCACATAAAGTCAATCCCATCACCCCTTTTTAACTTGATTTTATCATAGAATTATATTCCCCTATGTCATACACTTGCACAGTGGCTTAAATAGAAATAGATGTTTGCTTAAACTCTGGTATGAGTTAACACCAAATGCCAAGTCCTTTTAAAGTTGAGTGTCATTTTATTTAAGCATTTGGCATACCATAACAATTCAAAGAATTGACAGAAAGGCATGAATACGGCAAATCTACCAGCTCATCCTTTAGGATCCTTTCTAAGATATTTCATGGTACCAGATCATCATCGGCAAATTTGGCTCGAACTCATAATCTGATAATCTCAATAATCTCCCCACAGCACTACCAACTACAACAACAAAGCTTAGGCTCCATTTGTTTTTATGGAAAACACTTTTCATGGAAAATGATATTCTAAGAAAAATAATTTTCAATGGAAAATAAAATTGTAAAAGAGATTTTCCTTTGTTTTGTGGGAGGATAACTCAAAGAGAAAAAGGAAATTGAAAGGAAAAGGGAGAGAAAGATGTAAGACGAATAGAAGAGTAAGGAATAGGAAGGAAAATGTGGCATAACTTCTCTGCAAAAGGAAAATGAGTTTTATTTTCTAAGGAGAAGTTTTCCACCTTTGAGAAAATTGATTTTTACCTCTTTCCAAAACAAACAAAGGAAAATGGATAAGTGATGGAAAATCATTTTCCAGGAAAGTGTTTTCCTCCAAAATAAACGAGCATTAGTCCTAAATTTTTTATTTTGGCTAAACATGAATCACTAAGATGAATCGCAAAAGTCATCTGCAAAAATCCTCACTCACCATTCTTCCCTATTAAACACCAAAGCCTACTCAAGCCCCAACAAACTCATATCTACACTGACCACCCTCATCCAAGTTCGCTAACATCTTCATATACCTCTCCTCCATCCATCCATCCTTTTGCCACACTTCTGCCACCAACATTACCAACTAAGCTAAATAACTTAGTATTTAGTCACATTTTAAGTTTTTTTATTTTTTCTTTTTAAGAGGAGTCACATTTTCAATTTTTTACAACATACCTTTGCCAAAAAAAAATATTTCCATTTTTTAAAAAAATTCAATTAGTTGCAGGAAATTCATTTATAAACATACAAGAAATAATCAATAAATACAATCAAACAACCAAATAAAAAAAAAAACAAATAAAATATAAAAAAAATAAAAAACACATACACACATTAGTCAACAAAATTAATACAATAGAATCATGAACTAAGAATGAAATTGAGAAACCCAATATTAAAAATGATTAAAATGCATGAAAAAAAGTTAGTACCTGAGGGAGAAGCACTGTTTCTGAAGTGGGTTCTACGAGGAAATGAAGAAGATGAAGAGAGAATATTAATGGCACCTTCCATTAATTATTATTTTCTTTTTTAAAAAAAGAAGTTAAATAAATGTATGTTGAAGAATCAAAGATAAAAAGAAAATAGATAATAAGAAGATAAATTGAGGAGGATGATGAGAATGTCCACGCTTTACTTGTGTTCTTCTGCTCATTCTACACTATTACCTCAATCTCAGCCTCATACGTTTGACTGAATGGATGAGGTTAGATTTTCTTTTTTTTTTATTTCATTCATTGTTTTCACATTTTCGTAGGTAGGCCGAGGCGAATTAAATAAGATCTTATAAAATCGTATTGTGTTTTATATATTGAATCTAATTTAAATTATTATTAAAATAAATTTCTATCGAGATTCTAAATATAACAAGAAAAAAAGACGAAGGAATAATTTCTTTTTTTGAAAGAAAAGCTTTTAAAGGGAAAGAATTGATAAGATTTTCTTGTTGTGATATTCAAAAATCTATTAGTGTTAACATTGTCTGTTTGTATTTTCGGGTTTTATTCGGAATTATAGGATAAGCTTATACAAAATGCAAGGAGTTTAAAATAAATTTAATTCAATGTATTCAATTACTACGTAATATAAACACAGATTTGATCATCTATGATCGCTGATATGTACTATTCTGTATATAATACTCCGTAAGTACATATATTTTAAGCTCTTATAGGTTGATTTATTAGCTAGTGTAAATCACTATCCTTTTAATCTAAATAATTTAAACTTAATTGAATACTATGGAGTCAAATTCAATGAAATGTTTTTGGATTTGAGAGATGAAATTGTGGAATTGGGCCAAATGTCATGTTTGATAAATATAAGAGTTTCCATTCTAATTTGGCCCGAATCTTTGCCATTATATTTGCCCAACAAGGGTGTATTTGATTTGACCAAACTTTACAGTCTTAGTCAAACAATTTCAAAGTATGTTCATCCAAAAAAATTTTTTTTTAAATAAACACTAATAATAAGTACTTTACAAACACTTAAGTAAGATGATCTTATTTGGTAAGACTACTACATTGTTAGACATATAAATATACTACCTCCGTTTTTTTAGTTGTAACATTTCAAAAGTTGCAATATTCATCTTTTAAGCTTTGATTTAATTTTATGATTAATGTATAAAGAGTAATATAGTCAATATGGATTTCATTTGATTCGACTTAGCGTGCACTTTATTAATATATAGTTTTTATAATTAGAGTTATAAATTGTTAAAAATGTGCCTCCGCAAGTGTGAAAAGTGAATTGTTGCAATTAAAAAAACGGAGGGAGTATTAATTAAATCAATGAATCCAATAGTTCAAGAAAATCTACAAATAGTTTATTAGTTGATGGTCTTACTGTGAGGCGGTCTTACTAGAGACTTGTTATTTGTACTTTAATACTCTAGCTTCAGTCTCGTCGTTGGATATAGTCTTGGAGCGATCGTTCTCAATTTTCATTTATCATGAAATCTCTATTTACGTATTCATTCGCATGATGTTAATCCTTGTTCTTATGTCTTTTAGATTTTTATCTGTTAAAATATAATTAAACTCATTGAATTGGAGTAACTTCCATTAACTATATATATATACACAAGGGTTACAACTTAAAAGATAATTAGATGTAATCTGCAAAAAGTACATCTATTTTCATGAAAAGTGTGTAGGCGAATGTAGTTGTGTGTGTTCCAGACCCCTCTCAATTATTATCGTTGAGGTTAGAATGAGTACTTCTTACCAAATGGACTCTCAATCACCATTACATTACCACAACCAGTAGAGTCAACGGTAAGAGGAGAAGATGACGACAAAGATGAAGACGGTGTCATTTTAGACGAAGAAGTAAAATCGGCGACAACTAGGGGTGAAACTAATTCGGTCTAAAACCGAAAACCACACCGCACCAAACCATTTTTAAATTATGGTTCGGTCTTTTTATAATTTTGGTGCGGTTTGGAGCGAATTTTTTTAAAAATTCGGTGTTCGGTTTGGAGTTGGTGCAGAGAACTAGAAACCAAACTCCAAACCGTACACCAAACCGTATTCTTTTTCATTATTTGTTCTACAGTCCTTGTTCTTTTGGGTCATTTCTTTCACTCCTTAACACATCAATCTTCAATCAATTGATTTAACACTTATCTAGTATTATTGAAATTTTAGACTAACTAACTTGGTGTTATTTTAAAGAATGATGTAATAGCCTTAATATTTAACTTCTCTTTGTTTCTAACTTGTTATTGTGGAACATAAATTTTGAACTAGTTTGAAAGTAAGGCATTATACCAAGAGTCAAGATCGAATTTTCTAGATTTCTGGTAAACAATTAAGTATGACTAGAAATTCGGTTTGGTTTGGATCCAAAATCCAAACACCGAATTTTTTTGGACTGGTTTGGTTTGGACTGAAACTTAGATTGGTTTTGATTGGAGTGGAAATTCATAAACCAAATAATAAGGTTTGGATTTGGAGTTTGCTATAATCCAAACCGTACACCGAACTTTCACCCATAGCGACAACAACGATAGTTTGGTACCGGTAGCAGCAATAATGGAAGGTTCAGCGTGTCAAAGAAGCCATTCAATGGTCTGCCCATCGGTACGGTGACAGAGTTCTCGGGTCAACCGAAAGAACCTAGTTTAACACTAACATCTAATGTCCCAATTGATCGTGCCCAACAAGCTCAATGATGATTGGCTTTGACACTCTACTACAACGCGGCAATGGCAATATCCCACTAGTCGTATTATTGATTGAAAGTTCAGTTCGTCTTAAACAATGATCATCTTTATGCTTAATTATATACGGAATACAATATTTATTGAGTTAAAAGATTAAAAAAGATGATTCATCATTCATGCTATAGGGGCAACTTACTTAAAAGACTCTTTAAGAAAGAAAACATTATGCAAATTACAAATATGCCCAAATTTAGGTGGTCCAACAAATTAGAACACATGCACACTTTTCCGGCTTGAATTCTAACATTCATCAAGTGATTACAAGCTATGTAGCACGGGTACTTCTAATGAGTAGTCGTCCCCGAACCCGATTCGTCCCTATTTTGGGGACTAACCCAGTTGTTCATGTTATAATTTACCGTACCCATTAACAATATTTTTCAGAATAGCCATTTTCTGTCCCCGTATCCGTATTCGTTTTCGACCCCGCTCCCGACTCCGTGCAACCTAGATTACAAGTACTATGTAAACAAGTGATTAGGATCAGTCTCGAAATCTCTTGAAATCGAGAGGGAACTTTAACCAACTAATTTATTTCTTACTCTCACTTAAATAATACTTTAATTCATATGTATTAATAAAACAATTTAGTCCAATTAACACTCATGCCTTATCTTAAGGATGTAATATTTTAATTATCCAACATTGTAACACAATACTCTTTAAAAAATGTGACAATATTCTATAATTAGGACCACAAATTTTGACCAAATTCTAGCTATGAAAAATATCCCATAACATCTTATAAACAATTAATTCACCAATAATTCATCATTTGCAATTGCATTTAAAACTTACTCCTTTCATAATAAATCATAATATCATCATGATTTTTTTTTTATAATAATAATACCCCAAAAATTTATACATTCTTACATTCTCCACCAAAAAACAAATACAAAAAGGCTTCACTTCACAAGTCAAATAGTCAACTTCCCAAATTAACAAACACACTTCACTTCAGCAAAGCCATTAAACCTCAAACTTAATCAAAAACACACAAACTTAATAATAATAATAATATACTCATATTATACTACTAATTAAGTAATTATACTACTAATTACTCTAATTAATTAAAAAAATAAAAAAAAAACCCTAACCCTAGAAAATTCTTACATACTCAAAAATTACACTTAACAACAATTCCTTCCTCTTCTCCCTCAATCTCAATTGTGAACTTCCTCCTCTTGTTTCGCAACCGCCACGTAACCCCCTTCCTCCTTCGGTTGCTGCTGTTGCTGACGTAAGCTGTCGTCATCATGCGGTTCAAGCAAAAGCGCCGTAAATGACGAAAAATGCCGATAACCACCACAACCACCGCCGCCGGAGAAGTCTACTCCAAGAGTTTGCGGCGGAAAATGCCAACCGCAACCAGTAGAATCAACAGTAAGAGGAGAAGACAACGTTAAAGACGAAGACGACGTCGTTTTAGAAGGAGAAGTAAAATCGGCGACAGCTGGGATAGTTCCTGTACCAGTAGCGGCAATAATGGAAGGTTCAGCGTGTCGAAGAAGCCACTCGATGGTCTGCCCGTCGGTTCGGTGACCGAGTTCTCTGGTCAGTTGAAAGATCCGGGCAGCACATAGGGCAGGCATGCGTACACGTCGACCTCTTCCGTTGACTTTTGTGTGACGATCTTTGGTGTTCCTTGTAACGGCTAGTTTTTTAGTGGCGGTTGTTGCGGTGGTTGTTGTGGTGGTGGTGGTGGTTGTCGGAGAGAAGAACGTCAGTGGTAGTGGTTGTGATTGGTGGTTGTTTTCATCGAAGAGTGATGATTCTGAACCCATGAAATTGAATAAATAAAATCCCAAATTTTTTTTGAAANATTTTTTTTAAAAAAAAAAATTTGGGAATTAGGGTTTTTTTTTTTTTTTTTTTTTTAATTCGATGATAAATTTGGGGATTTTTTTTGGATGATGAAGATGACCCCACTAGAGAGAAGGAAGATATGTGAGTGAATTTATATATGGGGTTTAGTGGGGGAGGGTTAGATTGTGGGCCCACTTACTTATAAGGGTTTTTGTTTGGGGTCCACCAAGTTTGAAAAAAATAAAATTACTCATTTTATTATAGGAAAGAGAAATTGAAATGGGAAAGTCGTAATTTTACGCAAGTTTTGGATTATTGTTGTACTATAGTTGGATATAAATGTAGTAGCAAAAGTAGGTTGTACTGTGATGAGATGGACGTCATTAGTTGTCTTAATGTAACAATACAAATGTGAATCATGTTTGATATCATGACACTAATGGTATATTTACTGTTTAAGAAAGTTCTCGGAATTTTATTCCATTACGCTGGTTACTCAATATATATATCTTGAGTTCGGACAAAATATCAAAACTTTTCCATTGCATTTTTTTTAAGTCGAGTCAATATTTAACTATTACTCAGTAATAAGACTCGTGTCACATAACTGATTACAAGTAGATTGATTGATTACACAAGAATTACGTTAAAAGTTCCGCTAATCACTTTCTATTAGATTAGGTATTTAAGATATTTGGCGATTAAATTCGAACAAAATATGTTTGTCTTGTAGAGCGTTGTCATTATCTATTATACATTTCCTTTTAAGTTGATCAATAATTAGTGCGGAAATGTTAACCGTAATTAAAAGGTTGCAAGTGAATTGATTTCACAAGTAGATTCATTTCCGGGAAAAACATCTAACAAAGATTTTCCAACAAAGGTATATAGAGAATCAAGAATTCACTTATGATAAATGTATGGATTATATCACACGAGTTTGTATGGTACAGTACAACAGTTTACCAGTAGTAATACTTGTTAAATCTCCCAAAACTGCTATCTACTGCGGGCCGCTGCCTAATATAATTACTATAGACGCCACGTGGCAGTGGCAATCTCGTTCCTACAATACAAGGATGAAAATGATCGATTATTCAACTCGAATGTTCCTTGCCTTACAACCAATTTACAATTTACACTCACAAATGAATCCTCAAAACCACACAATACAAACAATAATTACTATCACATCGAATATACAATTGACCTCCGGTATGCAGTCTCCTCAATATGGTAATTTTCATCCTGTTTTTCACCCGATCCGGAGGACGTAAAAGAGTGTGTAAGTGTACACAAGAATGAATAAGGTCATATCAAAAGGTTGTTACCATTCACGTGTCTTTCGAACAGCACGTCTCCACACACGGGCTAACCAATTATCCTCTGAAAATTTTGAGACAGCAGCCCTTTTCGCATTGTACTCTTTGGAATGTTCATCCGTGTCTGAACTCATGACTGGTAGCGGAACTGCTAGCTCAGCTGATGCCCCAACAATATGATTCACCATTTCTAGGACATCGCTCATCTTAGGGCGGGATTTTGGCTGCCGAACTAGGCATCTATTGGCAACTACAGACAGCTTGTGTATAGATTTTAAAGGATAGTTTTTACCAAGCCTTGGGTCCACAATCATCTCAAATTTCTTCAAGTCTGAAAGGTATGGTCTCACCCAGTCAATCAGTCTCTGCTCACTCTTAGGGCGATTTTTGTCAATAGGACGACGTCCTGTAATAAGTTCATAGAGGAAAACCCCGTAACTCCATACATCATTCTTAAATGTCAAGCGTCCTGTCCGGATATACTCAGGTGCAGCATATCCCAGGGTTCCTACAATCTGACAGAGCAATATTTTATGAGAAAAATATGTAATCAAGTACAAGCTGTTGAAAAAATGAACAAGAAAAGAGCTAAAATGACACAATATTCTATTAGTTAACCTACAGCTTTAGCATTCTAAAATGGTCATTGTGGCACATTACCAACTTTTCGTCACCTTTTAACAGGAAAATACTTTCCTAGAGTGAAAAAATGTAAGAAAGCCTATAACAAAATTTACGATATATTTGCGCAGACTGCAGACCAACCAGTACATATATATATATATATATATAATATAATACAAAGATGCTTAATGTACTACAAAGTGTATTACAAGCTATATCCAATTTTTGCAAGTAACAAACAAACATTATAAGTCACCATGGGAAGTGAGCATCCACTTCACAAGACCAAAGGGGGTTCCATCTTAAAAGTATAATAGCCTAATAAAGAAGACACAACTCTCAGCCTTTCTTCATGTGGGAGACTCACCACAACTTTATACTTATTCAATGTGGAAAGCAATTTTGCTCAGATGTAGGTTGTTCATGGATGTCAACAACTTAAGTAAAATGAAAACTGAACGTTTAACACGCATACAACAAAAGCATCATCTGAATTTTAAGTGCAGCCCAACAAAGGTGCGTATATAACATAAAGATGATTATATACGAAATCACAAGCTAATCCATTAAAACACAGGTATTACCTTATATTACTTGTAATCCATCATCATAATCAAAGCCTTAATCCCAAAAAGATGGGGTTGGCTGTATGAACCAATACTCATCCTGTATAGTCTCCACATAAATACTTCTCCATTCCTCCCAATCCAAACACGAATAAGGTTGCCAAGTGTAAACCCAACCTCTTTATGTCCTTTTGAACTCCTTCCATCCAAGTCATCTTTGGTCTCCCCAACCTCTACCGATCCTTCTAATCAGTGCATCACTTGATCTTCTTTCCACATGCCCAAACCAACATAACAGGATCTCTCGTAATTTACCCTCAATACTGGCAACTCCAACTTTCTTACTGATATCTACATTTCTTATTTTGTCCCTCAAAAGTGTTACCACAATAGTAATATTTACATTACTGTATATCTACATTTCTAATCTACATTACTTTATATCTACATTTCTAATATTTTATCCAACTTTCTTCCCAATGTTCATAACTCTACAATACCTTATATTCGTAATGTACATCGTGCAATAATAATGAAAATTTCAAGAATTGAGTCACATGTATGTGAAATAATTAACCATATAGCATACCGCAGTTGAGACGTGGGTCAGTCCTTCTGAAGGGCCCAACCTAGCAAGCCCAAAATCTGACAACTTAGCATTCCAGTGTTCATCCAGTAGTATGTTTGAGGACTTGAAGTCCCTAAAGATAATCTGTTTTCAAAAAAATGGTTAGAGAATGGAACCATTGATGAGGATGCTATATACTACAAATATAAAGAAAATAAATAATGAAATCAGATAAAAGATTCAAGCCTAACAATTGTTGGTTATCAAGTCATCATCTTGAACAATGTTGAAATAAGAAGAAAAAAACGCTACTACTTTAACTTCTGAATTATGAAGGAATAAAACGCCACCTGAAAATCCATCTCTTCATGAAGGTAGGTTAAACCTCGAGCAGCATCTCTAGCTATTCTCAGTCTCATAGCCCATGGAAGAATTGTTCTTGACTTAGAAGACAGATGGTCCTCCACACTTCCGTTGGGCATGTATTCATAAATCAGAAGCCGCTGTATGCCTCTCTCATCATCATCAGCACAATAACCCAATAGTTTGACGAGGTTGGGATGCTCCACTACCCCCAGAACACTGACTTCTGTAACCCATTCTTTATGACCCTATAAGATAAACATAACAGAAGATAAGCAGCTATTTTCCATCTTAGGAAGGCCTTACAAAAAAAAAACTCGCATTTCAACTTGCTCGGAATATAAGGAGTTATTTGGACCAGCTATGTTCGTTGTCAAAAACAAAATTTGCTAGCATCAAAAACAAAATTTCCCGACAGAGAAAGTTAAGTGAAAAGTTATCCAGAAGTTTTTAGCTTATAGACAAAATTTCTTTTTTCTCAAAGTACAATGGTTCACTAAAATTCAGTGAATGTTCAGTTTGACTTGTGGATTTCAGATCTGAGCTGTGCATACTTGATTTGTGCCGAAGTTAACTTGTTGAACTTATAGACCTAAATCAAATTGAAATGTTTTGTGCCAAACTGCGTAGAACTTCTTTGTGTTGTAACTTATTTATAATTGAACTAAACTAGAAATGAAATAATTAAATTGAGCTAAATAGAATGAGAAATCTATAGTATGATATGTGTCCAACTGACAGAAACATTTAGGTGACTACTGACTAAAGCACACTATCAACTTACAAAGTTGCTATGTCCTTCCTCTGCGTTTTAAGTCACTTAGGTGTGCATTTTTGTGACTGCAACCTCTGGAAACATCCCTAAGGTGTAGATGACAGCATGACAGAGGAATTCATTCGACTTTTGGTTTTGTAGGGCAGTAATTTACATGGCAATATATGTTAACAAAAAAAACATCACCAGGGTCTCTCTCTCTCTCTCTCTCTCTCTCTCTCTCTATATATATATATATATATATATATATACTTCGCCGTATATATTCTGTTCGGCCACTGCTTCTTTAGCTCTTGTTAATTCAGTTCTTCACAAGTTTAATCAATTTCCTTATTTGGTTATTGACCATATCCAATCATCCATGTCTTCAAAAAGTTGTTTTTTTTTTATTTTTTTTATTTTTTTTTATTTCGAATGCAATCTGGAAGATCTTTAACTTTAGCTGAGTGTTTGCACTACACAACCTAGTAAATTTATGTTCATGGATTTCCTAGGTTCACAATCTCAATCACAAAGGTGAGGATATGACAATGAGTGGAATTTTAATGTAATCCCCAGCAAATTAAAAATACCAATAAATACTTACTTAATGATGTAAAGAGAGTAAACTAAAGGTGTTTTGACAGAGAGAAATTCTCCGCTGTGATGGACATTGCTGAAGTTAGCAATATCAAAGGAAATAGAAAGACAGTAATTTCATTGGATTATTGAAAATAAAAAAATACAAAAAATGTACCTTTGCTACATATAATGGTACAACACTTTGCCTATCTTACTTCATGAGGAAGGATAGAGAAGTATAGCTGCTTCGTCAACACTGGAAAAAGAGGAGGCTAACCACCTTTTAGGTGAAAATCTTAGTTTGAAGTCTATAGTTAAATGGAATCCTAAATCTTCAAATTCATTTTTTTACTTTCAAAAGACTATATCCAATCCACCACATAGATAATGTGCAATTGTGCACAATCAGTAGAAAATGTACACAACTAAAACAAGTGATATAGGTGGTATATGGTGTCATTCCAAGGTAGACAGTTCATGAAGTGGATTCCAATCTTCCACCCTCACCTCCGAACCAACCCAAGCCAACCCCCCCCCCCCCCCCCC
>PYUH01004033.1:1810863-1822651 GCA_016808085.1 Suaeda aralocaspica | reverse complement strand
CCCCCGAACCAACCCAAGCCAACCCCCCCCCCCCACCCCACGAAGAGAGAGAGAGACAGGAAAAAAATAGACCTTTTCAAATACAATGATAGATGTCAAATTCTATAAACCTAATCAATTAAGGTCCATATGTTAAGGCAGTTGCCAACTCTTTTACTAAAAAGGACATGTTAAAAGTTAAGTGTAAAGGTGATTGTCACAATTCTTATATATCACAACTAGTTGTTGGAATAGCAATATACATGGATAAACAACCACTAAAAGCTAATTTTGACATTTTTTTACTAAATACAATTTTGATAGTTTTTGCAATACTCATTGCTACTTCGTTTGCACATATTTTAAGTTAATAATGTCTAGACTATGTCATAATAATAAACACTAATGTTGAACAGCCCTTTGACAAAGTTGACTAAGACCTTGGTCTAGGTTGAAACTTGTCAATAGAACATATATATACATTAATGCATGTTTGTAGAAGCATGATAAATGATGGTTAACAAAAACAAGTGAATGTTGAATAGAAGACTTGCCTGCAGACCTCTTTTCCCCAATTGTTTTACGGCAATATCTAATTTAATTGATGGGTCCTCTAAACTTTTTATCACCCCCCTATAGACACATCCAAACCCACCCTCTCCAATCCTAACTGATCGGCTGAAACCTTTGGTAGCAGATTTCAGCTCTTGAAACGTAAAGACTCTCAAATTGGAGGTGGATCTTTGGGACATGCTGAAGAATGAGTTTTTCCTAATGGAATCTGTGCTTGTATCAGAGACATTTCGTGAGTTGAGATCAGAACCTGATCTATTTACTTCTTCTTCATCACCAAGGGCAGAATTTGATGACAGATTAGACACCATTTTCATTGCCTTTGGTTCCGCTTTCTTGACTACATCAGAGAAGGGAAAGCACCCCATGGCTTCTAATTAACTAGAGAGTAGTGCAGTCACTGCACAAGAGAAACACAAAAGGAGCAGTGCGAATTAGAATGATAAACCGCAAAACCAGAGAGCATTTTTAGGAATATAATGAAAGGGAACCAAAAACACATAAACACAATCGTTAACTGGTGAAAGTTAGTCAAATAAGTTCCAGCATCAACAACATACCAAATTTCTATGAATTGATAAGCAAAAGGCTGAAGATCACATTCTCAAATACACCTATTATACGTGCTTAAGAGTAAAAGAGTCCGATTATACAAGGCAATGCAACTAAAACATGATAATATTTTATGACTCTCACTATGTAAAGAAATTTACAATTACTCAACTAAGTTCTAACTCCTCAACTTTCCATCTATGCTACCAAATAAAAATGCACCGCGAGAAAATGCAATATACAAGGACTTGATCCTACAACCACACAGAATTACCTTTTCTCTTTTTGATTGCTACAATTGGTCAATTTCGGTCTAGAAATCCATCCTAGCTAGAACATGACAAATTGGTCTTGGACTCAAAGTATGACTAGTATCAGCCAAATTTACCAATTTCCTAAGAGCCAAAGAGGATGATGTAAGCTAGACTATACACAAAACACTAGTTCACCTTAATTCCTAGAAGCAATTGACAAAGATCCCCATGATTGAACATTGTTTCGGCTTTTCGATATGAACCAAGCTCACAAGAGAATTTCCAGATACCCCTAATCTTACACTCACTCCTCAACAACATAGAATTTCCCAAATGATTTGCAATCAACAACAAACTTTTAAAGAGCACCCTAAAGCTGCAGAACACTTGAATAGAGACACCCAAAATAGAAACAAAGCTCAAACACAAAAACAACTAAACATTGATGAATTTCAGCAAAAAAAAAAAAATCATTGGAAAACATAAAAATTAATGATCTAACATGAAACTTAATAAAAACCATAAAATTCCCATATAAAATCAAACACACAGAAGTCAATTATCTCAACAACCCAAAAAAAAAAAAAAACCCACAATAAAAATTCATATATCAAGCATAAAACAACAAAATTAAGAAACAATAATCAACTAAATCAAAACCCCAGAAAACAAAGATCATAAAAGTTAGTTAAAAATACTACCTTTAGATGAAGCTGGGTTTATTGAAAAGTAAACAAATTGAGAATGAAATGAAGGAATTAAGATCATATTCAAATTAAGAAGTAAATTGGGAAGTTACCCATTTTGGAAAGAGGTAAGAAATTCAGTAGAAAAGAAAGAAAGAGCAAAAAAAGGTTAGTTTTTGTGAAAGTTGATAAAACAATGATATACAAAGTTACAAACACTATTATTTTGTAAGAAAGAAAGTCACATGAGATTGTGAGAAAGAGGGAAAAAGTCTACAAAGTCTACGCACGGCAGCTGGAAGGAAGGAAAGGAAGTCAGCTTCAAAAACCAAATTACACTATCACTTCTCCCGGGGATTGTGGTTGTGTTTGTTTTCTTTTGGCTTTTTTTTTTCTTTTTTGGGAAAAAAAAGTTGATTGGTTTGGAGTTTAATTTTTGTCGCTGTTTGTGTTGTGATGAATCGATGATAGTTTAGTAGAGTATGTTTTTGAATTATAAAATTTTGTCGAGAGTTGAATTATTATTTGGTATTGTTGAGATAATGAGATATATCATATATGTGTTGTAGATGTAAGTTAGTAGCTTAGTAAAGGTTAATTCATGAGCTAATTATCTTTCATGGGACAAAATATTTATTTTCGATGCTATATTATTAGATTTTGTCGAGAGTCGAATCATCATTTTAAACTGATATTGTTGAGGCAATAAATTGTGTGTTTAGCTGCAGATGTAAGTTAGTACCTTAGCAAGGGTTAACTCATGAGCTAATTATCTTTTCAAGGAAAAAATTGTTATCAAAGATATCATAAATTCGTAATTATATACCTTGTATGTCTCTACCAGTAATGTAATTGTAATTATTCTGGCAAATAGAACTTTTTTACTGAACATTTCATAAGTTGCCTCTACCATTTGCAAATTGGAGTAATAATATGTATGAGATTGGGATGCATAGGAGTATGTCTTCTCAAGTTTTGGTAGACACCTTTTCTGGTGTGGAATTACTAACAACTCACTATATGAGATGGATAAGGAAACATCTCACAAGGATCATTTGGTCTTTTCTTGATTTAATGCCTAAGAAACGAATGTCGTTCAAATTAAACGGGTATTTGGTCATTGTATTATACAATATGTCATAGCTGGCAAAATAAAAGGCAAATACACAATTAAAATACAAATAATACCAATTGATGTGGCATGACAAGTCAGCTGCCACGTGTCAGCTTCTGAGTGGACCACATGTCCCTATTTTTCTTATAAAGAGATGACATGGGATTGCCACGTGGCAGTGATGAGTTTGCCATGAGTGGACCCACATGGCCACGTGTCATATCACAATTGGGCCACGAGTCCTTAAAAAGCCAGCATGGGATTGCCACGTGGCAGTGATGAGTCTGCCATGAGTGGGCCCACACTGCCACGTGTCACCTTTTTACTGGTCCATTTGTAACTCTTTATCTGCCACATGTCAAGCTCTTATTCGCCAATGCCAAAAAGAGCTAAAACAAACCATGAGGCCTTAAAATTCCCTTCTAAAAAGCCCATTAGGCAAATGAAGGAAGATAATCAAAGAGATGATGACAAGTGTCACAATCTCAGTGGGTAAGAAATTGTACTTGAGGCTATAAATAGTCCAAAAATTCTGATAACAAGTACACTGAAATCAAGACAAAAAAAACACTTACTAAAAAGGGAAAACTTCTCTCTAGAACTTCTCTCTAGAATTGTTTACTTGTTGATTATTGTTCACTTACTCTCCTTCAAATACTTACTTAAGCATCGGAGGGGGAAATAATCCTACGAGGATTATTGTCCCTTTTTTGCAGGTACTTGGAGGGTACGTCAACAGGCAACCAATCCATTCACGCGTCCAGTCTACGTCAGCGAAATCCTCACAGTCCCTATCCTACCTCATTGCTTTAGCAACAACACCAATAAATGACAAACAACTATGAAAATCAATTTTACAACAACTTTCCAATTCAACACCATTGAAGAACATGTCACTCTCAACGATTGCAATACCCACAATAATTAGTTGGTACTGTAATTATAACCGTCGACCATTTATCTATTCGGTTGTACGTCTAACCATTTGATCGAGGAAGCTCCATCGGATCTCCATTGATTTAACAACTGAAGAAGTAAAGAAGGATTCGATTTTGCATTTTTAAGGGAAATTTTAACAATTGCAATGGAGTGAACAACAAAGAGGTGATACAATTTAGCGTTTTTGGAGAATTTTGGACTCGCCAGTGAAGAAGAAAGATGAATTGGAAAAGGAAAATAAATTAAGATGTTTAACGGAGGATGAGAACAAAGAGGAATTGGTTTTGGAATTTTGGGGAAAACTTTGTACTCAGAACAATACGTGGGCCCAATAAAAAAAGTTGTAATTTTACGAAATCCTTTATCTACTACTCTCATATACTTGTTGACATTGTACTTATACACATCAGTAATACAACCCCACATTATTGCTGTATTTGGAATACTGTCATTGTGAGATGCTCCATTTCCATCTCACAATGAGATATGGAGAAGCCTTCTTTTTTGGTCCTTTGCACATGTAAAAAGATAAGTTGGCTTAGGTAAAACAAATAAGTTTTTGTGTTGCACTTTTTAGGTTCTTTGAAACCATAAAGAAGATAAAATCAACAATAAAATGAGCCGCTAATACTAGGCTATTGATAGAATTGAAATTTTACAATCATAGCTTAGAAAGTTAAAAATTATAATCTACAACGTTAAAAAATTTCTTAGCTTCCCAATCATAATAAGTATGTAATATATATACATAACACGGCATATGTATGCTTATACACTCATTAAGAATTACAAAATCGCTAATCATTTCTATCGGAAAACCTCATGAAAACAAAAGCTATAATACAACTAACAACGCTGCTTATAACCAAATATCATATCCACTTTCCATGGATGACGTGTAACGGATTACTAGCCATACTTGCACTAGCTTTTCAAATAGAACCAACATTGATGTGGCTGAAAGTATATGTATATCAATCATCACTTATTGACTCATTATAAAAGATTGTGGTAATAAACCAGAATCACTTCCCAAACCTCCTATTAGCATGGAGTCCTGAAAGTGGAACTACAATTTCTCTTTAGGAAATCATTGTATTCATAGATTATGACATTATGTGCTCTCTTGACCTCAGATTGCCCCTACAGAACCTTTACAATATGTCAATACCCAGTAACAAATGCTACGCTTGACATACTCCTGCTTCCTGTGACTTTCGACTTTTGACCTCAAATTATTAATATGTATGTATACTTGTAGAGCCTGAAATCTGAATACTGCCCCCTCATATAAACAATTCATTGATTGTAATTTCCTGAATGCTTGGTGAAGGTAATATCATCGTCTTGGTGAAGCCTTCTACCATTACACAAATTTACCACATCAAAAATGATGGTAGAAAGCGGATATAATCATACATATTCACGATAATGGCACAAGGCTCAAGGCTCAAGGCTCAAGGCTCATATATTCCCAAGTTAGTGTTTCAGTTCTGATGAGTGATACCAAAAGTCTAATTACTTTCAGATTGAAACCTATAACAATCAAACTACAATTTAATCCACCAAAAAGCCTTTTAAGCTTCTCGCAAGGATCTCCATTCTTGAAGCATGGACAACATTTACTCACAACACTTCGGACAACCAGCTAATGCCTGACTTTGGGGCTACAAATCAATAGTTTCACCATGGACGTTAAAGAATCAAAACAATCATCATACAAGTTATGCTAAATTGCCAACCCGTACATTTCAAAGTAATAAAGGAGGTCCAATAAGCTCATAACTTATTTGGATTGCAATACACTACATACTTTTCCAAAATTTGTTCTGTAATAAGCTTACATAAAGCATATCAGTTTGTCTTAATTATGTGTTGAAATTGAGCCGGAAAAATATGGTCTGATCCATCAGCATGATCTGTAACCAAGTACTGGGAAAACTTATCCACCATATAAAAAGTCATACTACTTCCTTCCCCTATTAAGCCTCTGCAGGTGATAGTTGATGCTTCCCCAAGGCTTTTTATTCTTACCTGCCTGCAATGGTAAACACAAATATGGTCATGCATCAGCACTAAAATGAATAAAACTACTCACAAGTAAGAAACTAATCAGCAACTCATGGCAAAGGATTCAATATAACCTGAGCTTCCATGCAAGTGCCAAGAAGTTGCTTTTGTCGAACACATTTTTCATCGTTATTTTGGCAAAGAGCCAAGCAATTGAGTAATGTTATCATTTCTTTCATGCATGGTTTCTGCAGCGAGCCAAACATCTTTGGATTGATACGTAATCCATTAACCTTTCTCCCCATTCCTGATTATTCTTCTGCCTGTACTGCACATAGTACAGCAATAAAATAGGTAAACTAGATCACACTAGAAGATCACAACAACAGAAGTAGAGACAAGTCTAAGCTAAACTAAATAAGAGATAACAACAAGAAGTAGTTCTAATTTCTAAAGTTGGACAGAGGAACTGCTTCCAGCAAATGGGAGCCCCAAATCACCATAGTTTCACATGAGTTCAACAAAAACAGCATTTACAATAGTTGCATGACTTGTATGCTGTATCCCTACTCCCTACTCCCTCAAAGACTCTAGCCTCCTATCCCAAGTCTTCCATTCGAAGAATAACACCCAGCCAGTAGCGGAGGAATAAGGGGGACAAGGATAATGTCCCCTCAAACTCAAGATGCTAACAATTTTGTTTAAGCTTAATTTTTAAATAATTTACAATATAATTTTGCTAAAAAAGTAAAGAAAGCCGCATAACGAAGATAAAAGGGCCCTTAAAAGTTAAAAATAATCTAATGAGTTACAAACTTGCTATAGTATCTCAAGTAGCAATTTGATGTAAAAATAAGGAGAAATGAGGGGTAAGATGAAGTATTTTAGGGTTCATTTTTTTTTCTTTTTATTTACTAAAACACCATTTGAGATACATAATTTGTATTTCAAATTGTAAAACCAAGTATCCCTCCTTTGCATGTTGGAAACAAAAATTTCCTTTAATCACCCCAACTTTGAAAATCTTCATGGAGCTCCGACACTACTGTCATCATGAGAAATTCCTCCATTATATATCACTAGATTGGAAATGCCACAACTTCTTGATTTGGATAAAAAGGAGCACAAGTGTAAACTAAAAAAAAAGAAAATATGCATAACTACACAAGCCAACATATGCAACAAGGCAATTCAAAGAATCAATTAAAATCCCAAATTCCCAACTTTAACACGAATTGCATGAACTAACACTACTCACTAAATTTTCTATTTTATGGTACTACTAAACGGAGCCTAAAATTAAAATATCTCTTGTAACGATCAAGAGGCAATTCCCTTTTTTAAGGTAGAAATCCTCATCATTTTTTATCCCCCCATACATCCGAGGAATTATATGGGACAACCGGTGCAAGATACAACCAAAGGCAAAAATATTTGTTCATTTCATTTGAAGCTAATTTTTAGCTCGTTTCAAATCAAACGGACAATCTTGTTTTCCGTTTGATTGTACCATTTTACCATAAAATTTCCCCATACATACATCTTCTCTCCCATCCCCTTACCTTTTCATCATCATGATCTTTTCATTGATTGTTATCTCCATAGAAAACCAAATTTCGCAAAATGCACTCTCCATAGAAATTCATTTTATGTCGAAAACTACACTAGACGGACAAATAACAAAGGAAATGTTTTGTGCCCAACTATAAGAAGCCTAAATTGACTAATCAAAATAGTTTATAAGTCTAATTTAGAGTACACAATCCCATTAATCCCTTTAATTGACATATAATTTGAGGAAAAAGGAATACTAAAATAGAAAATGAATTTACAATGCAAATTCATCAACATAAATATTCAAAATTATCACATTAATCATTTCATCAACATCATCATTCATCACTTAATTAGTAATAACAAATCTGAAAATCAGTATTCAACACCATCATCATTCATCAATGCATCATCATAAACAAATTTAAAAATAGAATTTAGAACAATTAAAAATATGAAGAAAAACTAATTTATCAAAGACATATAAAAAATCAAAAACCACATAGTCGATAAACCATCAATAAATCGAAATATGGATGTAAAATAATTATAGAAAAATAATGATAACCTGAGAACAGAGGGGAAGAATTGACGAGGAGTGGACGATTGGACGGTGGCTCCGGGGTGGACGGTGGTAGCGGCGACTCTCGGGTGGTGGCCGGCGGTGGAAAATTGGAAATGGTGAATTTGAGGTTGGGTTTTGAGAGGGTTCGAGAGAGTTAGTAAAGGGAATGAACGATAGTTTGAAAGGTTTTTTTTTTAATTTCTAATTCGGATTGTCTAGGGTGTTTACCGAGTTGAGCCGCTCACGAGTAATTTGAATTTCATTCGGTTAAATTTCGGCCAAACTTATTTTTAGACCGTGGTAAAAATTTTAGAAGCCCTGTTCTAAAAATAAATAAATTAGGTCCTTATTGTTATAGAAAATACAGTTTTTGTAGAGAGTATTAGGAGAATAGATGTGTATATCTAATTCAACTATAATACCTATATACAAAGTGGTTAGGAATTCTTGTACAGTAAACCCTAATACATAGAATATTCTAGATTATACAATAATAAGTATAATGGGCATCCACCTTAATATATATATTATATAACACTTATATTATTAATATTTAGATATTATGTATTATAGGCAACAATATTAAAGAAAATATAAATTTTGGGGGCGCTGTGTATATTGGGGTATGTTGGGGACCCTGTGCGGTGGGGCTCCTTGGACCCCCTCTGATACGGCCTTGCTCATTTTGAGTTACTTCGGACTCGACTTGAAATCATGACCGAAGTAATAATTTGCTTAACATAGAAGTTGTCTCCATTATTTGCTAATTGATGGAGTAATAATTTGTATATAATTGGATGCGCATAGAATACAAAGGACTAACATATAACTTAAAACATTAATAAATGATTAGGTGATAACTACGCTATTGGTAGAATTGAAATTTTGCATCCATAGCTTAGAAAGTGAGAAATTCTAATTTACAACAATAAACTTAGTGCCCTAATTATAATAACTAAGAGCTATACATAACATAATGTATATGTATGTTTGCACACTAATCAAAAATTACAAAATTGCTAATAATTAGTGGATTCATTTCTTTTGGAAAACCATCATGAAAATAAAAGCTATAATACGACTAACAACGCCGCTTGCAACAAGATATATTAAGCAACGACTCCAATGATTTAGACTATACCCACTTTTCATCAATGACCCACATCGAGTTACTAGCCATACTCCATCATACCTGCATACATATGTTGATGCATATATAATTAGATTAAATTTTGACCTAATGTTACAAAATTAAATGTATCTTGCACCTAGATGTAGGTTGGTTCGCTTTATCAATGTTAATAAACACAATTGATAAAATGAGCGTAAACTTAAACCACACGGTTCTAAGATGGATGATCTAAAGTAATTTAGTTTCATAATAATAATAATAATAATAATAATAATATTAGTAGTATGTTTCAAGGCTTTAGTATCATACTTTTCAGCATTTGCAATGACAAAAGCTTCTAAAGCCCACTTTGTGTAGGTAAATTTCCCTACTTCGTACATGACTTTGCTATCTTTTTCTTGACTTGCAATCAGTGATAACACTACTGGAAGCAACACACACCACTGCAATTAACACCACAAATTTGTTTGTTAAATTGTTATATAGTATAACTTGGTAAAATTAAGCAAACCAAGAAAAATAGTTTACACATTTTGACGTTTTCTATGGATTGTAATTCGTATAAACAATACTTATGTTGATCATAAATTTCTATTATCATGGATGAAAGTGTTCTAAAAGCTCTCAATGTGTATTTTTTTTAAAACAAGTCCATAGTCAAAATGCGCAGACTAACATGAGACAAATGAAATATTCTCGAGATCATTTAGCTATCAATTTGACTTACCAGTTGTGCTGGGCCTGCTTCAAGAAATATTGCCAAGCCATAAGCTACTCCAGTGACACAGTAAGAAAGACAAACTAAGACACTATAATTGGCCCAAAAGCTCGATCTTGGATTATTGGAAAAGAAGAACATTGAGAGATAAACCAAAGGTTTAAAAAGAATGTTGAAAAGATCAATTGTGTCTTTGGAGAGAAAATACGCCAAGCTACTCATTCCAGACGAACTCTCTCTCCAATATTGTAATCTATCGAGTGTGAATGATCTCAAAGCTGCAATCTTGCATAATAGTGCTGCCATACAACAATGATAAATGTAAATGATGAGATAGGGATCAAATATTAGCTTATTACAAAACTGACAATGGTACCTTTGAGTTCTATGAATATGTCAAAACTCTATGACGGTTAACTTGTTATATGTATCAACGATAACTTTGGTGTAAAGGAAAATCATAAGGCTAAAAATCTCATAAATCTTATGGAAAATAAATTAGAGTACTTACATACTGCTATCACTGTGTAATTGTAACCAAGTGCACCAAATGTTTCGTCACTGACTTTAGCAAGAGTTCCTAAGCAAGCTCCAGCGAGTAGAAGAATCAAATAATCAACAGCTTGAATTTTAGCGTCGCGAAGTCTTTGCTTGCCAACTCTAAATTATTGACATGATTAATTGGTATCAATTTATTTGTATGGGTCAGTTTTTGGTAATCTATAAATGAAGGTAGACAACAGGCATGACACACAAGGGGAGAAATTGACCATAAAACATACATACCTTCCTAAGAAATATCTATATTGTCGTATAATTCCAGGGGTAAATCGATTAGAAAGATCTTTTTTGCTTAAGAAATTATGCATGAGATGTTCCCGTCTTAACACAAGAGCACACTTAATTTCTTGAATAAGATCACCTATGAAGGTCTTTTCCAATCGTTTATCAACTCCGATTTTAGTGGAAGCATCGGGAGAAGAGCCTGAAATATTGTCACAAAGGTGCAACATGTCTTGGGGTACTGGATATCCATTGTGAAGCATCCATCTCACAGGAAGTTGTTCGCGTGTTACATTTGATCCGGTCTTTATAATTCCTTCTAAGATGTCGATGTAATGATCTGGAGGCGTAACCCTCTCAGGAACTGTGATCCCCATACCTGCAAAATATTCTTCTACTTTCTTGGTTGAACCATGGTACACGGTTAACCCTCCCTTTGCGAGTAGTATGAAATCATCAAACATCTTGAACAAGGCATAGCTAAGTAACAATGAGGATTGAATTAGTCGATAATAATATCAATACAGTATATATATATATATATCTGTATGAATTCTTATCGATCATTAATCCTATTGTTACTTAGCTATGCCTTGTTCAAGATGTTGATGATTTCATACTACTCGCAAGGGAGGGTTAACCGTGGTACCATGGTTCAACAATGAAAGTAGAAGAATATTTGCATTGGGCGTATCACATTTGTTCAGGATGATCTGGGTTAATGCTGCAAGATAATTAATTCGATCTATTATTAGACGGAATATTATAGACTTTTAGGACCTCAAACGCCAGTAAATCCGCGCCACACCACTGCATGTGCGAGGGATGCATCCCCAATGGACTATCCCGTACTCCCATAGACCACTCGTCTTTGCACCCTTTGTGACAATACTTAGGCTCTTCTCTCGACCCTTTCATTGCGTCCACTA
>PYUH01004033.1:1653833-1805504 GCA_016808085.1 Suaeda aralocaspica | reverse complement strand
AATATTCGAGTTCAATCAACAAGTGTGTTTGATAACTTAAAATTGCATGAATTAACATGAAAGAGGAAAGGATTTGTCATTGTGGCAATTTACGATTATTGTTAGCTGTATTGATACTAGTCATTGTGTGTTTTTATCGAGTTTTGCTTATGCTCAAGATGATTTGGGATGGAGGATGATAGCCAAGCCAAAGTCCAGCAGCGCTTCAAGTTGTTGCACAAAATGTTTGAAACCAAATTAGCCAATATAGCTATGTGTTTGAGCCAGATATTAAGAAGCATTTGGGGTTTTTGCATAAAAGATGTGTATTGTAATTGCTTAACATATAATTTACCTTGTGTTTTTGTTTATAAAATTTGTGCATTATTTTAAGGATTTTTTTCAATTTGTGTAGGCAAGCTGATTGGAGATCAGCTTTTAATTTTTCAAGAGACCTTGGATTTTTACATCTTGTATGCAACAAAGAAAGGTGATTTTTCTAACTTGATCTCTTTTTACTTGGTTATTAGTGTTTTTTTTTTATGATGTTCCATAATTATGAGTGAAATCTTATTGTCTTGATTTACTAGGAAGAATTAAGATAAATGCCTTTAGTAATCCAATTATAATCTTAGTAACTTAATCAAACTTCAATTGTAATTTTTGTCAATTGTTGATGATGGAGTGCTTTGAATTTGATAATAATATGTCAATTTAAGTTGTAAGTGGTTAATTTTATTTTAATTAGTTGTGTATTTATATGCAACAATTGTTAAAAGACATGCTGCAAACACTTTAAAATGAAATACATCTAGCTATTGCGCGAAGGATGTAGGATTAGTTATGATAGACAAGTGCTTCCCCTAAGGTTGATGCTTGGTTTGATCATTTGATGTAGGCCCTTTGCATAAATTTAATTTCAAGTTCATGTTGTCAAATATATATATATTTTTTTCTGAATTTGTGGTTTTAGGAAGAGGTTTAGATAGGTTACTAATGTAATATTTGAAAATATAAGTTAAAGTTAGGCAATAAGGGTCGGAAAGGGGCGACCACTTATTCTTAAAACTCTAAAAACCAGTATTCTTAAAACTAAGGAAAGGAGGAGTCGGACGGAAAAAGGGGAGAAAGCTCTATGTTCGCGATTCTCTTTGTAGCTAGATCCTCTCGAACCACAACACAAGAATCCTTAGTTTAAGTTGGGAATTCCGACTTAACAGTTGAAAGTTTATTTTAATTTTCAAGTTTGCAAACAATGAGTTACCAAGATATGAAAATGAGTTTGTGTACAAAAGCGTAATTTTCCATAATTTCATTGTGGAGGCTTTATAATGCTTAAAATCTTATCTTACATTGAACATTGATAAGATAAAACAGTTAATGAAGTAGGCCAATGACCATATACTAGTAAATTAAGTCTATTTTACATTATACTATGTAAATTTTTCATTATATAAGTTAATAGATGTTACTACTAATTGTGTTTTTGATGTAAAAAAGATGTTCCGAAGCGAGTATGTACAGCATCAGAGGTTAAGATATACATGACAAGTTACTTGATGGAAGCCAAAAGAGTTCAAACTATTTAAAGCCTAATAAAAAATTGTAATTTGAGTATGGGTTGATGGTTGTGAGCCAGGTTGGGCATGCAGTGTTGGTAAAGATAAGAAAGTTGACATGAAAAACACAAAGGAGATCCCTGATAGAACTCAAGATTGTCAACCTTGTGCGCTGGATTCTTTGCCCCAGGGTGTCACTGCATGATTGTAAGTAATCCACCCTAATTATTTTAATCCAAATTAAAACATACTCATTTTGTTGTTTATAAATATTGTAAATTACAAGTGTATAGTCATTGAGTGTAATGCAGCATGTGAGACTGTTTATATCTTGTTTTCTACGTTTGTATATTACGAGAAAATGTATTAGATATAAACCGAACTGTTTATAGTCATTTTTTTTTTTTTTATACAGCTTGTCCCTTAGGTGCTTATTGTCCATCAGCTACACTCAATAAAAACACGGGAACTTGTCATCCGTAAGCCATGAACATAAATTGTACTTTATTATGAATAGATGCAATTCTACGACATACGTAAATTTTCTAAACATTTGATGTGGTTTTAAAACTTTTACGGCTTCTCATATTTCAGTGTCATCAAGAAGAATAAAAACTATTTCGATACTATGCGTTGTTGTTGGGACATGATATTTAACATGAAATCTACAGATACACTTACCAAATTCCACCCGGAAAGCCTAATCTACTTGTGGTGGAGCTGACGTATGGGCAGATGTCATTACTAGTGATGAAATCTTCTGTGCACCAGGCTTTACTGTCCATCTACAACAGAAGAAGAGATTTCATGTAGTGTTGGGTACTATGTTCTCTACTTACAAAAATTTACTATATTTAACATTATAAGTTTTGAAATGTGAGGAGAAACACAATGGTGTGAAGTTTTGATGCACATGGTGCGTTAATAATTATACCATTACATGAAATAATTGCAAGATTATCTTATATTTATATTGTCGATTTCAGGCATTATGTAGAAAGGGCTCTCAACAGATGAAAAACGTAAGTTTCTTAATTATTAATATTATTTGGATCTTTGGGCATAATATATTTTAGTTATATTAGAATTCCCTAATAAGATGAAACTTAATCTAAGAGACATAACCTTATGGTATAAATCTCTAACAATTTCGTGTTTTTCTTTGTAGCATGTTTCAATTGGCTAGTTGCAATCCAAAAACTACAAACCAAAATATACATGCATGGTATATTACTTATTGTAAGTTTTCAATATCACTGTTTATAAAAAAAAGTCACTAACTAAATGCAATAGCTTCTTTACATTAGGTCATTTACATACGTAGACTAGATGGAAGCTCACTTCCAATTTCTATAACATTGTAGGCTTATAAGCACAAGTTTACTTCTTGTGTATAATTGTTCGGACCGTGCTTACTACTCGAGAAAGAGTTAGCTAAATCTCGAGAGCGTGCAATTAGGAGTGCAAAGAAACTGCGCAAGCACGCGAAAGGTGGAAGTAGCAAAGGATAATGCTAGGAACGTGCAGTTGGGTTACAACAACAATTGTCACGAACTTTCTTAGGACTAAATCTACCAAAAAAGATCCGTTTAAAACCAAAAACAGGAAGTAATGATGTTGCAAGTGGGTCAAGTAGTGTAGATCCAAAACCAAAGAGAAAAGAACAAAGCAAGCTAACAAAAATGATGCGGAAATTGAGGATGATCCAGAAATAATGAGGGTTTAATGTGGAAGTAGGAGATAAGAATTAAAGAAACATATTCAAACCAAAAGAATACATACCCGTAGTCAAATCTTCAGTATGCATATGGGCAACTTGAGAAAGAAAAAGCGATGTCAACAAGAAATAAAAAACCTAACATTTTCAGGTATAATTTCTATGGCAACTGATTCAGATGTTCGAAAAAGACCATTATTAGAGGTTGCTTTTAAAGATTTAACCCTAACATGAAAGGAAAGAATAAGCATTTATTAAGATGTATTACTGGAAAGATCATGCTGGTAGAGTTTTCAGCAGTCATGGGTCCATCTGGTGCTGGAAAAACTACTTTCTTTCCGCCGTTACCAGGAAAAGCACTGGGTGTGTACTATGACAGGACAAATCCTCATCAATGAAGGAAAGAATGAATAACCACTCTTACAAAAGGTCTATTGGCTTTGTTCCACAGATGACATAGTGCATGGTACTTGACGTAGAAGAGAATCTAAGATTTAGTGCTCGATGTAGGTAAGTAAAATAGCTTATTCATATAATAATAATAATAATAAATATTTTTATTAAACAAACTATGGGTATGGTCATACATAGGTTACCGGAGACCTTCCAAAGGCAGATAAAGTTCTAGTTGTTGAAAGAGTTAATTGAGGCATTAGGGTTGCAATCCTACGAGATTGTTTAGTCGGAACAGTTGAGAAAAGAGGAATCTCTGGAGGACAAAGGAAAACGTGTTAATGTGGGCTAGAAATGGTATGAGCCTCATTATTGATTTTAGATGAGCCTACTTGGCTTAGACAGTTCGTCATCTCTTTTGCTTTAAGAGCCCTTAAGACGGAAGCTCTTGAAGGGGTAAATATATGTATGGTATTCACCCACCCGGTGATCGATTCTTCAAACTTTTACGTACTTAGTTTTATTATCGATCACTAGCTAAGACTTGCTTTAATTCTGATACTTCTTCATGCATATACAATCATGTGGGTACTTAGTTTTTTTTTTTCTATAGCATACATATTTATATGTGCATATATATTATATTATATATATATATAATATAATATATATATATATATACTATATATATTATATTAATACTGTATTGATATTATATCGACTATTCAATCCTCATTGTTACTTAGCTATGCCTTGTTCAAGATGTTTGATGATTTCATACTACTCGCAAGGGAGGGTTAACCGTGTACCATGGTTCAACAAGAAAGTAGAAGAAATATTTTGACAGGTAGGGTGATAATTCCTGAGAGGGTTACGCCTCCAGTAGTACATCGACATACTTAGAAGATATAAAGACCGATCAAATGGACACGCGCGAACAACTTCCGTGAGAGGGCTTCACAATGGATATCCAGTACCCCAAGACATGTTGCACCTTTGTGACATATTCAGGCTCTTCCTCCGATGCGTCCACCTAAAATCGGAGTGATAAACGATGGAAAAGACTTCATAGGTGATCTTATTCAACGAAATAAGTGTGCTCTTGTGTAGACGGGACATCTATGCAATGCAATTTCTAAGCAAAAAAGATCTTTCTAATCGATTTAACCTGGGAAATTATACGACAATATAGATATTTTTAGGAAGGTATGTAGGTTTTATGGTCAATTTCTCCCCTTGTGTGTCACGCCTCAGTGTCTACCTTCATTTATAGGATTACCCAAAATGACCCCATACAAATAAATGAACCAATTAACATGTCAATAATTAGGTGGCAAGCAAAGCTTCGCAGACGCTAAAATTCAAAGCTGTTGATCTATTTGATTCTTACTACTCGCTGGAGGCTTGCTAGGAACTCTTGCTAATATCAGGACGAAACATTGCGCACTTGGTTACAATTACACAGTGATAGAGTATGTAATGCTATTAATTATTTTCCATAAGATTTATGAGATTTTTAGGCCTTATGCATTTTCCTTACACAAAGATAATCGTGATTATAACAATATAACGTTAAACTGACTAATATCAATTACGCATATAGGTTTTGAACTATTTCATAGAACTCAAGGTACCATTGTCAGTTTTGTAATAAGCTAATATTTGATCCCTATCTCATCATTTACATTTATCATTGTTGTATATGGCAGCACTGATTATGCAAGATTGCGCTTTGAGATCATTCACACTCGATAGAACACATATTGGAGAGAGAGTTCGTTCTGGAATGAGTAGCTGTCTTGTTGTGTTATTTTACCTCTCACAAACGACACAATTGATTCTTTTCAACGTCTTTTACTTGTTTATCTCTCAATTGTTCTTTCTTTCCAAAAATCCAGAATCGAGCTTTTGGGCCAATTTAGTGTCTTAGTTTCTTCTTATGTGTACTGAGTGGCTATGGCTGGGCAAATTTCTTCGAAGAGGGCCCCAGCACAAACTGGTAAGTCAAATTGACTAAGCTAAATGATCTATCGAGAATATTTCATTGTACTCATGTAGGTCTGCGCATTTTGACTAGGTTGTTTATAAAAAAATAAAAATGAGAGCTTTTAGAAAATTTCATCCTGATATAGAAATTTATGATCAAAATAAGTATTTGTTTATAGAATTACAATCCATAGAAACGTCCAAAAATGTGTAAAACTATTTTTCTGGTTTGCTTAATTTACAATTATACTATTATAACAATTTAAAACAAATTGGTGGTGTTTAATTGCGTGAGTTTGTGTTGCTGCTTCACAGTAGTGTCATCACTGATTGCCACGTCAAGAAAAAGATAGCAAAGTTCATGTAGAAGTAGGGAAATTTACCGTACACAAAGTGGCTTTAGAAGCTTTTGTCTTGCAAATGCTGAAAATATGATACTAAAGCTCTTGAAACGATTACTACTAATTATTATTATTATTATATTAGAATATATATTGACAAAAATAATTACTTTAGATACATCCATCTTAGAACGTGTGGTTTAAGTTACGCTCCATTTACAACTGTGTTTATTAACATGTGATTAACGCGAACAAACCACATCTAGGGCAAAGATACATTAATTGTAACATTAGGTCAAAAATTTAATCTAATTTGATATATGCATCCACATCTGTATGCGGTATGATGGAGTATGGCTAGTAACTCGATGTGGGCGTCTGATGAAAGTGAGGTTATAGTCTAAATAATTGAGTCGTTGCTAATTATATCTGTTGCAAGCGGCGTTGTTAGTGTTAGATTTAGCTGTATATTTTCATGTGGTTTCCAAAAAGAAATGAAGTCACTAAATTATTAGCAATTTTGTAATTTTGATTTAGTGTGCCAAACATACTATACATTATGGTTAGTATAGCTCTTAGTTATTATATAGGGGCACTAACGTTTATGTTGTAAAATTAGGAATTTCCTCACTTTCTAGCTACTGGATGACAAATTCAATTTACCATAGGTCGTACACATAATCATTTATTAAATGTTAAGTTATATTGTCCTTTGTTTCTATGCGCATCCAATTTATATACAAAATTTTACTATCAATAGAAAATAATGGAGACAACTTCTATGTTAAGCAAATATTACTTCGGTTCATGATTTAAACCGAGTCCGAAGTAAACTCAAAATCGAAACGGCGCCGTATCAGAGGGGGCTCCAAGGAGCCCCACCCACAGGGTCCCCAAAACAGACCCCAATATCACAGCGCAGCCCCAAAAATTTGATATTTTCTTAATAGTGTTGCTAGTAATGACAATAATCTAAATAATTAATAATATAAGTGGTTTATAAATATATATATTAAGGGTGGATGCCCATTCTATTATTGAGTATCATCTAGACTATTCTTGTATTAGGGTTTAGCTGTCAAAGGAATTACTAACCAATTGATATGAGTTATAAGTTGAATTAGATATACACATCTATTCCTCCTAATACTTCTACAAAAACTGTATTTTTATAACAATAAGGACTAATTTATTATATTTTAAACAGGGACTTCAAATTTTTACCCACGGTTAAAAATAGTTTGGCCGAAATTTAACCGAATGAAATTCAAATTACTCGTGAGCGGCTCAACTCGGGTAAACACCCTAGAAATCCGATATAGAAATAAAAAAAAAAACCTTCAAAATATCGTTCATTCCCCTTACTAACTCTCTGAACCTACATCAAAACCAACCTCAAATTACCATTTCCAATTTCCACGCCGGCCACCACCCGAGAGGTCGCTACGCTACCACCGTCCACCCGGAGCCACCGTCCAATCGTCCAATCCTCGTCAATTCTTCCCTCTGTTCTCAGGTTATACAGTATATTATTCTACTAAGTTTTTACATATCCAATTTCGATTTATTGAGGTTTATCGACTATGTGGTTTTTGATTTTTATATGTCTTTGTTATAAATTAGTTTTTCTTCATATTTTTAATTGTTCGATATTCTATTTTAAATTTGTTATGATGAAAAAAAAAAAAAAATTATGGTAGCAACATGCTAGGAAATTATTGTAGAATTTTTGTATTTGAGAGATAAAAGATTAATGTCTCATAAAAACTCGATGATTACAGGTGTAATGTAATCATAATAATTCTAAATTATGAATTAAGTTTTTAAGATTCTCTAGTTGGGAAGACAATGTAAACTTTTGATTTTGTGAAAAAAATTAATGGATAGAATTTTGAAATGCAACATAATTTTTTTTTAATATTTTTAATTTTTTTTTTTTTTTTTTTTGTGTGTGTGTATGTGTTTCAAAATAGAGATAATTTCAAACTTTTCCCTAATTGATAATGTAATTGGTAGAGAGTAATGATTGCCTTAATTCAAGGAAGTTGTGCAAGAAGTTGAGCCTCTATTTTAATGGAGCGCGTGAGGCTAAATTTCATAGATTAAGAAATTCCCTATATCCACGCCTTTTGCCTTTTCACGTAGAGGACTACTCTTTTCGGCTTATTTAATATTTACTTATAATGATACTTTGCAAATATTGTTTAAAAATCATAGTGTTATTGTTTTTTTACATTTTTGTAGGTGTTAATTTCTTATATGCATGTATTAATTACTTATTTGCATTATATATCATTGAATTTGATATTAAGATGAATTACTGTTTGCCGCTTTCCAAATAGTTATGGATCTTCATAATTATTATCTATACATTAGAGAATATATATATATATATATATATATATATAGTCCGTATATTTTTAATGTTGGACAATATTTTTTTGTTTGCGTCAAGATAAACCTTATTTATATATTTTCTATTGGTACCTTTCTTATTTACTTCTTTAATTAGGAGTTTTTTCTTAATTTTAAATGAACCGAGAAGTATTCACTAATGCCATTGCAAGACAACAACACTTGACCTTCATTGCTCACCATCGTTCAAGCTTATTATGTATATAGCGCCCTTTCTTTTTTTTTTAATTTTTTTTTGGTTTGGGTAAAAAAAAGCTTCATCTATCGTTTATGTAAAAAATAATTCATAATCATTTGCCGTGCAAACCTCAAATGCTATGAACCAATATGTCTTCGAATCATTTACATAGTCACTAATTATTAGCCCGGATGGTGTTCTAGGACATTGTACATTTATTATGATCGAGAGATTGAAAAAATATCAATGAAATTTGATTAAATAGATTTAGTATTTAAAATATATATTAAAGCTTTTTTTTGTCAACAACTACTACTACAACTAAGGTGTTTTTGCCAATAATTACCTACATCTTAAGAAAAATTACACAACTACTGAACTACTACCTACTCACAATTTTCATCCAAATTTTATGTTATTGGATCCCACTCCATACTCTCCTCTCTTTCTAATGATATGAAAATACAAAAATGTCCTCACTATATATATATTTTTTTTTGGCAATCTTCCCAACTATTTCTTTTGTGGATTTCTTCTTCAATTCATTCTTCATCCATTTTTGTGGCAGTAGGTTCTTCATCCGATCCTTTGGTGGCTGCTAATTTCACCTAATCACCAACCCATCTTATTCCCTTACATTCTCTCTTTCTTCAATTTTCATTCAATTTTTCCTTAATTTCAAAAAACCCAAATGATTTTTTAGGTTCCCTAAAATGAGTATTCTCAAATATATAAGTTGAACCATCTAAGGTTAAATGGTTATTTAACAGAAGAACTTCCAGCTTTATTGGTATTGGGTATTGTTCAAATTCGTACCATTTAAGCTAAAATCTGCTTAATTTAAGAACCCGGAAAAGTTAACCTCTAACTGAAATTAAATTAAAATGCATAAAATTCAACCTCCAAACAAAAATTGTTGCTACTTTGATTGATCTTCTAAAAAATTAACTTTGAGCTTTTGAATAAGCAACTCAAGGTAGCGAATTCTTATCAAATGAATAAGTAGCTCAACATAGTGTACTCATGTAGGATTTAATATATTACCAAATATATGACTATGTTGAACATTCCTTAATGTTTGTTGCTTCCTCTTTTCTTTTAAAAACAAAAATAAAAACTTAATCAATTTATGTAGGGGTATTATAGTAATTTCTCCAGCAATTAATGAAAGCAAGGTTAAAATTGGGACCCACTAACGGAAGTTTTGGATGAAAACGTGAATAGGTAGTGGTTTACAAAAAAAATGAAACATGTAAGTAGTTCTCTATTTTTTCTTAAAATGTAGGTAGTTATTGACAAAAAACACTTAAGTTGTAGATAGTTGTTGACAAAAAGTTCTGTATTAAAAAAAAGAATATGAAATAACACATGTACGTAGTAATTATAATTAAATCTAGAGTATCTAATTAAAATCAATGCAATTGTATGTATGCTTTACTGAATTGAATAAATAAGTTATTCATAAAGAGTCAGAATATATTGCAGAGAGTGAGGGGTAGCTCAAGTGGTAAAAGCTTCCCTCCCGGTCCGAGGAGATCCTGAGATCGATTCTCACCCTGCCCTTGTGGCTCCCTAGCACCAAAAAAAAGAATATATTGGTCCACCTCATAAAAATAACCACTTTTTATTTTACATTATAAAAAGAAAAATTAAAAATAATTTTTCTGTCTTGCTTTATTCATGAAATGTCGCAATGATATTCAATGGCACATATTGTGGTACACAAGTTTGGGACATCAGATTTTTTTTCCATTCATAAAGGTTAATGTTTCCATTGTTATAAATTTTGGCTTATGTATTATTGCATGTTAATAGTAGGATGATAAACTATGGAACTAAGAGGTTTGGGGTTCAATTCTTGTTTAGGAACATTTTGGATGTGGATTGCAAATTTCCCTTTTGCATATTCATATATAAATAGTTTTAAGGTTTTTTCATTTGTTATCCCTGAATTTTGGGCTTTTCCATAATTCCATTTAGTATCCAATTTCTTTTTAGTTTCTATACTGTACTATTGTACTTTTAATTTAATCTAAGATGTAACATTATAATAAGTAATAGATTAGTTTAAGGTATTTTTTGTCCATTTTTTTTTAACTTTGGCTCCTTAATTGACCCCCTAATACCTCAGCTGGATACTTTTTGCATAAAATAAATCCATATATGCAAACTGAGCCATTTTTTCTTTCACGTAAATTGAGGCATTTTATATGTTTTTGGACCAATTTGGATACCCGTATAATTTTTACTTTTAGGGCCTAAATATCCTTTTAAAACCTAAATAAAACAATCTTATGGCACATATTTAAAAAAATACAAATAAATTTAATGAAATGTTATAGTATAGTCTAAATTAAATGTACATTGGTACCATGTGGAACCCAAAAAGAAATTAGATACCAAATGGAAAAGCCAAAAGTTCAAGGGTACCAAATGGAGAATCTCATAGTTTTATTTATTTTTAAAATTTAATGCTTGCATATTTGAACTTGAGAATACTTGAAGATATAAAATTTGCAAAATACGTTGTGTAAATTGAGATAATGGGTCATGATTCATAAACATTCGATATGATAGTAAAACAATGTACTTCCATTATTACAATTATTATTATTTTAAGAAATATTACAATTAGTTACTACTAGTATAATTTGCTACACCTTACTTACAAAACAGTACGTAGCTTTTTCATTATTGCCACTCATAAGTCATAACTGACTAGTTTAGACGCTAAGTTGCCAAATTGTGTAGTTGATGAGAGCATTAGGAAGTAATGCTAAAATCTAGATTGAGTCATGTCCACCACAACCATATCGACTGAGCTGACAATTAGGTGTGGGTAAATTAGCTGGTGACTAGGTTAAATTTTCCTCGAATGATACACACATATAACACGGTTATCAACGCACCTATCGGGGAGCGCGGCTATCAACACCAGCCTACTAGGCTTCATGAATATGTATTAATGCAACACAAGAATAGTAAAACCGCGCAAAATGAAGGCATTTCGAACAACATACGGTGCAATAACAAATCGACCACTAATAATAATCTTAAACCCTAATTCTTCTTCCCCAATTTCTCTTCTTCGTCTTCCCAAACCCTTCGCCATTTCCACTTCTCTCACCTCGAAATTCATACCTAATAACTCTACCTTCTCTTCTTCTTCTTCAATGGCGGATGTCGGAAACTCTTCTCCTTTCGACGGAACCCTAGAAACTCAGTTCGGAAACTTTCGAACTCAACTCAATGAATCTGGAAATTTGCGCGAAAAAATTCGTAATGTTGCCCTAGAAATTGAGTCTGTTACTCGTCTTATGCATGCTAATCTTCTCCTTGTTCATCAATCTCGTCCTATTACTGGTATTTGCTCGAATTTTCCCCCAATTTTTCGCATTTTTTTTTGTTGCTGTATTTTGTGATTTTTGGCTTTTTTGGATGATGTAGTAGTATAAATTTGAGTTAATTGTCTTTTTTAGTGCTTAATTTCCTGTAAATTCATCAATTTAGTCTTTAACTGTTGTATTTTGCTCAACATTTTATATCTTTTAGCCTTTTAATTCTCTGTTTAGATATGTGATTGAATATTTTGAGTTTTTTTTTGTGTGAAATTAGTAAAATATACTCAAATCGCAAGAAATTGGTTTAGGTTTAGGTATATTCGACTGAATTTATCTTTGAAGTTATTATGGCTTACTCTGATTATATGAGCTGCATGTAGTTTTAATTGTAAATGGTTGCATATGTCTAATGAGTGCTTTTAATTGTGAATTTAGAGGTGTTGGAGAAAGCTAAGTCACAGATAAATGTGCTTAAGGAGCACTTCAGCCAGCTCGCCGAGATCATTCGAGAGTGCCCTGGTCAGTACTACAGGTCAGTGAAATTTCGATTGCAGTATAAGTTTTTTTTATCACTTAGCTGTTTTTTGGTGAGATTTGGTATGTTTTTGTGGTGCTAATTGCTTGTTTCACATGCAGATACCATAATGATTGGAGAAGCGAAACTCAGACTGTTGTTTCATTGCTTGCGTTTATGCATTGGTTAGAGACGGGGAATCTCCTTTTGCATCTTGAAGCTCAAGAGAAACTTGGATGTACGTTTAACTTTTCATTTTTCTTCTATCAATTGTATGGTCATTTTTCATTATATTTGCTTTATTTTTAAAAACAATGTTGATCCAGCAATCAAGGCTTGTTGTGGAATTATATTTGTCGTAACTTAGCTAGAAATATACTTTGTCGTAGCTTTTAATGACATCAGAGAAGTTTTTTGAGAATAAAAATATCCACTATTATATTAGTGAATCTTGTATGGCAAGTTAGAAACCTATGACTCAAATGTGGCTTTAAGTGGGGAGTTGTAAAACCTAATTTTTCTGAGATGCATCGAGCATATATTACTTAAATGGAGCTTGGGACGTCTCCTTTATATGCTCAGACCCTGTGGAAAAATGTACATCAGACTAATTTATTCCACAGAAAGTATATATCTATTGGTATCCATTTATCAAAGCTTTGACAACTAAATGGAGTCTTAGCCACCGATTTTTGAATTTCAAAACCACTTGTGGGTGTGTTTGGTAAGGGAAGTAGCATTTCTTGCAAAGTATGGAATATGAGCAACCTCTTTTACTTGGTGAATTGGAGGTGTCGGAATACTGTGGATTGGTTGAGAAGCTTGATACAGAGAATTAAAGGTGTTTCTATCAAGCTGTCGTGGAGGGGTACGTAACAAGGGGCTGTTTGAAGGCGAAGGCTGTGTCTCCTTGCAATTTTTTTTTTTTTTTATTTGTTTGTTTCTGGATCTACTGTGCAGCCTCCTGTTGATGCTTCAACAGGAAGTGGTCTGCTGCTTGCTTGTTGGTTGCCTCTGCAAGGTGGGTTGGTTAAGGAGAGTGTTGTTGGTGAGTCTTTGGGGCAGTTTTGGTTTGGGCTTTGGTGTGGTGAGCAATTCTCATGAGGTGTAGTGTTTGGGTTCTCTTCTTTTTTCGTTATAGCAAGTGATGGGAATCTGGCATTGCAGAATGCAAATTGATTTTTTTTTTTTGTCGTAACTTAGCTAGAAATATACTTCGTAGCATTTTAGCCAACTTAGCATTCGTATAAAAAAATTGTCATGTAGCGATCAATGTCCTTCCAGTGATGGTGATGGGAATAGAGTGTTTAGCTTTTGGTTTGACGGTGTTTGGTCTTTGTAAAGGGACCTGGAGTTGAGGAGTTCACATTTTAGCACATATCCAACCTTGAGAATATAGGAGATTATATTGATAACACGACTATTCTTCTTGATGTATTTCATCTCAAAAAAAAGTTTGTTTACAATTTTTTTCCTTTGTGTGTATGTGTGTATCACAAATGCGTTATATGGGTCACTCAATATTACTTGAATTCTGTCAATAGCGTCTGACACCGGTACTTGTCCAAGTGTCGGCCATGGCAATTTTTTTGTAAAAAATGCATGATTTTGGTTCAAAATGAAGCTTCCAAGTGTCATACCAATGTCCAAGGATTCCATGTCTAACACCGGCACTTTAAGATGAAATGAAGAGTCCAGAATAACATAGGGGTCACTTTCATGATTTGTAACTGTGCTGATATCCATTCATTAGCATACATTTCTTTCATGCAATGAGGTAATTATAGTGATGGTCTAGTTTTAGGAATTGGGGTATGGTTGACAAATGTTGCAGACAATATAGCTTCATCTTCTTGGAGGCTGTTCGAGACTTGATTTAACTTGAAATCATGAAATAGCTTGAAATCTACGACTTTGTGGTGTCATTTCTTATTAGGGTGTTTTCTATAATATATACTCTCGGTCCTGATTGTAAAGTTCGTAATAATCGGCTTTAAAGCTGAAGGATTTTGATTGTACCAGATATGGAGTGTTGTATATTTTTTTTTTTTTTGGCCTGTTAATCTAATCATTGATGCTCTTACTGCCCTCCATTCCTTAATAAAGTCTGATTTCTTCTTTATGAAAAGTCCTTAAAAAAGTTTCCCACTTATGCCTTTGATTCTCTTTATGTACTTTGTGTTGTCCTCTCATCTCTCTACCCATCAACAATTACTTTTAACCGCTGGGCTAATTTAAAGTTAATATAATGTTGAGGGACAAAGAGTGAATTAACTATTCTGCGCCTTGAAGCCATATAAGTTGTGCTTGTTTGGATGTTGATCTTTGGGATATCTCTATAGAACAACACAGTAGCAAATACTGTTTATACTACTTTTCGTTCCGTTACTTGTTTCAATGATATGATATTTATCTCTGTTTTCTTCTAATTTTACTAGTATTATCTCAGTTATGACTTTCAATGTTTTAAAAGCCGTAGTTGTAACTTTCCTAGTGATAACCTTTTAGTAATCAGTGTAGACACGAGGAAAAGGTGAAGGTGCTTCCTCAAGAAGATTGAAACTCTTATTCAGCTATTCATGTATACAATCATATTTATCCATTCACTTCTAACAATTTTGCCCTACAACAATTATGAGAATATGCTTTTGAATTTTTTGTAAATATCCTTGAAAGTTTAACTTTCCAATTTGAGATGTTTAAAATAGTTGTTATATATGTCACTGAATATGTATTTGAAGGAGATGATCATGATTTGCATTTCATAATATTTATGTTTTGTTAGCTTTGAGAGGTAAGGTGAAATGGGGTTATGAGAAGAGTGCTAATTTGATAAAAGTATTTGTGGAACAGGCGGTGTTGTCTCATCACCTTTCTGTTGCCAAAAGGCTTTGTTATTCTCTTGTTTGCTAGATTTGTTATTTTTTATTTTTGTTCAGGTACATTGAAGTCTTAATTCTCTAATATCTAATGATCACTCTCTTTTTTCCTGGTCTGCAGTGACTACACCTGACTTTGGTTTGGATGTCGAAGATTATCTAGTTGGTGAGAGACTAAGATTTTGTCAGATATGCTTTTATAGCCATTTGAAAATTGTTCAAGTTCTAGTAGAGAACACGATGCTTAATTTTTTTTATATAAAGAGAACCTTTTTCAACAATTTTTTTTATGCATCAGTCATGGTTGCTGTTTTGTTGATACAAGTTCTTTGTTCAATCTTTTGGCTATCAATTGTAAGCAGACAGCTTTTGGGTAATATCTACTGATGTAAGTTTATTTCATTTATGCAGGAATCTGTTTCATGTCCAATGAACTGGTAATTTTGACTTTCATCTAATTGTAGACTTTATTTTATATTTGAGAACATTATTGTGATAATGGCTACAAAATAGTGTGTTTGGTACTATTCCTTGGATTGTGTAGAGCAACATATTAAGGTTATATGGTTCCTTAAGTGGTTATTTATTGCTGGTAGTATTTATTGGATATTTGGATGATTATTATTTTTTTTCTCAACTCTCAACATGATGATTTTGAGCTCTTCATCTTGATTAAGTGTTTTTATTATCTTGTCTCGGTTTCGATAATGGTCAGACTTTGAACTACAACTCTTGGTGATTTCTTGTACCATCATAAAATGAATGTGCATGGCCTCTAATATTGCTCTTTGATGCCACAGCCCCGATATGTGGTGAATAGAGTGACTTATGGTGATTATGATTGCCCAAGAAAAGTGCTTAACTTTTTGACCGATCTTCATGCCGCCTTCCGGATGCTGAACCTTCGCAATGACTTTTTACGCAAAAAGTTTGATGGTATGTTCTCTTGCTTTCTGAGTTTTTGCGCCTTGCAAAATGGCGCAGCATTTTTAGAGTCCATAAAAAAGAAATTTAAAGTTAGGCTTTGCTCTTTAAAACTCACTTTCACTTCTATTTTCCAGGAAATTTAGTTCTAATAAGGTTTTACAAGATCTGACAAGAAAGTTCTTGATCAATAAATTCAATGAAGTTCTAATAATTTTGATTGTTCTGATTAAAAAAGTTGATAGTATTAGGCGAACTAAGATCTATTAAGTTAAGTTTAAGTTCTCAAACGTCTCTAAATTCAAGTTTACATGAAATAGGTTCTACTCCGTAATCAATTTGATAGGTTTTGGTAAAGAAATTTCGATGAAATGAGTGGTTATAGGTTTTGAAAAGTTATTGTGCACACTTTAACTCTGCAAGTGTTTCTGTGTTGACCTTAAGATGTTCAAGGTGTTTCTCCCTTTCCATGACAGGTATGAAATACGACTTGAAAAGGGTTGAAGAGGTTTACTATGACGTGAAGATTCGAGGGTTGGCAGATAACGGGGACGCCAAAGCAGATCAGGGAATCCAAGGACAATCTTAATTTGGGAATTAGTAAAGATGGGTTTTTGTCACTATAATCATTTATGATGATGTACGGAAAGTTTTAGCATAATATGTTAATTGTAGAATTTAGCGATGAATATGATAATATTAAGCAGTAAAGATGTTGCCTGCTACTTGTGAAAGATGGGATGTTTTTATGCATCAGTTCAGCTGAGTTTTTCAGTTACATGTTCACATGTAGCTCGTGAAAGGTGTACGGGAAGCCACTGGTTTTAAATGTACTTGAATGGTGGCTCAAAGCCTGATTTTAGCCTTTAGTTTTATTCATTTCTGTTTATGAATGCTTGTGACTTTCCTACGGTATCAGCCAGAATTCAGTTGTGCAGGTTCTGATTCTGTTGGAAAAGACACCATGACAGATGTGAAATTAGTTATGTGCTAACAGTGGTATAAGTGTACAAATGTACAAGTAAATGCCGAAGAAACGTATCTAAGAACATAGTGTTGTAAAGAGAAAGGGACCCTCAAAGTGGAAAATGTTGCGAAGGATGGAGGATCGGGGGAGTAGAAATTAAAAAGAGTGGTTTCTGTAGCTCTCTTCTCTTATCATCAATATTATAGAGTTGAATTGGTCTCTTGCAAATGACATTTACTTAAAAAATTTAAAAAACGATAAAAATAATAGTAAGACTTAAAAATCTTTTGTCGTAACTTTAAAAAACATAATTTATATAGTAATTTCTTTTTAAACAATTAAGCACATTTTTTTTTCTTTCTTGGTCGGGAACTATAGAGGGGATTACAGGATATTTGAGCTTGAGGAGAGTAATTTCGTTAATTGAATAGTTTTTGCTTAATTTTAGTGACTTGAATTTGCTTATCTCTAATATTGATTTGCAAAAAATCAAATTGATTAGTTATTGATGTTATCTTTATTGAAATAATCAAATTACTTTTATTAATAAAAAAAATCACTTTGGGGTTTTTTCTGTTGTTATACTAGGGTTTTTGGCACTATTCACATTATAACGTTGATTAATACGTAGCGAAAAATATGGACATATAAGATTTTGTTTGATTCGTTTTGATATACACTTTTTTAAAATTTAATTTTGATAATTTTTTATTAGACCGAACTTGAAATATGAATATTTATAAGTTCTTTAAAGATTGAATGGAGCAAAGAAAAAAAAAAAACGAAATGCGTGATTAAATATATTAGTAAAAAATATTTGTTATGAATACAAATAACCACGCCATGTTATTGACCACAAACAATAAGGCAAGAGAGCACCTAGGCCCATATGTACATATGTGTTATATTTCGAGGAATGACCAGTAAATCACAGTGATATGTAATTTTGCATATCGCATTTTGAAGTAATATGTTAAAAGTTCAGAGGTATGATTGTCTTTCTATATGAATGTTAAAAGGTAGCATGGTAATAAAATTTTCTACTTAATTACGAAAATGTTGTATAATTTACTATTTATATACGCATTACATTGATTTTTTATATATTATCCCTATGTTTCCTTGTCACTCCTCGGTGTCATTTTTCCGGTCTGAAAATCTAAAATCATTAATTTTGGGTTCGAACATTCGCTCACACCTTTATATCCGTCATTTCCTAAGACTCCTTTCTCCTTCTCTCTCCTCTCTTTCTTAGTAAGCAACCTCCATTTTCTCTCTCCTCTTCTTCACCATGAATGAGGTATAATCTCTTTACTTTTATTTTGTTTTTCCGCAAATCTTCGTCTGTTCTTCAGCATTACTCTTTTGTTACCGTTTTAGTAATTTTATTTATTTTTTGCGTCGTTTTTCTACATTTTGATTTTTTCGTTGATGAAATTCATTTACATAAATAATCTTCTTGTTAGTTGTTACGGTACTTAATTTGGTGCGTCCACTGAAATTTTCTGTTTTTTTATACAATGTATTTAATTATGCATTAGATTTTATGTACTCAATTGTAGTTAAATTTGGCGTTTACTTGTTTAGGGTTGAAATGTTCTAATCTACTGTCACTTTGTTTGTTAAATACATTTTGGATTTAGCTACGGATTACTTTTTTTGCTATACATTAGAATGTACATGTTCTAATGGTTATGTTCGACTTAAATTTCAACTTAGTGGAGTGATGAAATCGATTTTCGACTGATACTTATGTTTATGGATTTGATTTTTCGATCATTATGTATGTTTGAGAATCGGTTGATTTCAGTAAAATCTGCTTGTTTCTGGCAAATATTGATATACATTTCGGAGTATCAACGATGTGGTTTAGATATTTCTGTTAGTTAAGGCTTAGTAGATTACAAGTTCCAATGTGCTAATGAGTTGTATAATATTTAGGCCGTATTATAAACACTATTTAATTATAAAAGTTTCAATTGAATATAGGCATAAACCCAAAATAGAGTTCTTCTGGGCTTGATTTTGATGATGTACAAATCGTCTTAGCTAAGGTTGAATGAGAATTGTTCTAGAGTAGAGTGTTGTACAAACACATCACTTCCGCCTTTTATTTTTAGACAACATTCTCTGATACTTTTGTTGGAGAAAATACCATGTTTTTTTTGCTAGTAAACAATGAATCAAATCATCACAACCACTACGTGGCAATTATATAATAATATAACATAACCAAATGACTAGAAACAATACGGCTGACTTCTGTCGTAATAAAATTTAGGCATGACACCAATTTGGCGATGTTGATTGTTGAGGGTATGGATATAAGAAGATGTTTAGGCTACGTTGGAGCTTGCCCATTAGCTAGCAATTAGGTGAGTAATTAAAAGAGCCCTTAATGTGTGCCCTGCTTTTCTCTTGTTGAAATACTGCTAAAAATAGGAGGGGGGGGGGGAATGGGTGTGGTGCTGTGTGGGGGCTTTTGGGTGGGGGTTTGGGCAGGTTAGAGACGTGCGATTGTTTCAGTAGAGTAGTTTGCAGTTCTTGTTGTTTTGTTGGTAGCGTTTTGGTGCTGGGGTGTGTTTTGGATGATTTGTAAAATTTTTGTTTTTCGTCGGAAATTTCTTACTGATCCTACCGGCTTCTGGTAGTTGTCGACTGTGGGTTTTGTTGTGTAGTTTTGGAGATTCGCCCCTTTCTACGCTTGGTTTTTAGCAGTTGTGTCGTGATTTCTTTAGTAGTGGTTTAGTTTTTTTTTTGTGTCTTTTGGTTGTTTGTTTTTGGTTTTAGTGGTTTTAAATTTAAAGGTGTGTTTTTTCCCTTTTATGTTTTTTTGTGTTTTTTTTTTTTTTGTCTGCTCTTTTTTTTTTTTTTTTTCTATTCTTTTTGTTTTTCTTTTTTTGTATTTTTTTGTGTTTTTGGTGTTTTTATGATGGCATTTGCGATCGTTAGTTTAGAGTTTAATGGTATTGATTTTGTATGTGATTAGTTTTTGGTGTAGTGTTGAGAGGTGTTTTCGGTTTTTTTTGTATGTGTGTTTAGGGGGGTCCATAGTTCACTTGGTTATAGTAATCGTTTGTGTTTATGGGGTAGTTGATTGTTGGATTGTGCGGGTGGTTTTTTGATGTGTTTTGTGTGTATGTTTCGTATTTGGTTTGTTTTTTGTAGTTTCTTCTTTCCCCTTTTGTCTTTTTTTCCTTGCTTTTCACTCTTTACTTTGCTGTTTGTATGTTTTGTGTGTTATTTTTAATATGTTTTTTTTAGAACACTCCACACCTTTAACGGAAAGAAGAAGAAAAAAGCATTATGCAGTATTTGAAAATAGGAAGATAGCACACTAGAATTAGAAAGTCCTGAATTGTGACTATGATATTTGGGCTTCCTAACGTAAGACGTGATAAAATTATGGCCTATTTGCAGTGATTATTGTTTCCATTCCATCGTAATTCATGAAGAAGATTTTATTCAGACAGTCACCACTGTGCTACTGTGCTGCAATGCTGCATATTAATTTCTGCCTTTCCCTTTAGCAATATGTATATTCTATTTGGGGCTTTAACTCTACTTATTATGGCCTTTGTATGGCGTGAACTATCATGTTTTTCGTAATCTGCTTTGCCTTATTATTGGTCCCTTCGCATTTGTGTTAATGAGTGGATAGAAAGAATCTCTTGAAGTCATCTATAAGTTAGATCAATACCGAGCTAGAGTCACCCTGCCGAAGAATTGATATTCACAAATCCAAAAACTAAACATTGGAAACACATGAAATTCACTTCTATTTTCTCAAGATATGTTGACAGCGAATATCAGTTTCAAGCTCTCCTCTTCTGTTTTTCTCACTGCTTCCCTTTTAATTCATTGACCGATTGGCTCTGTCAACTGTGATGACACAATAACAATGTTTACAGTTGACAGAGCCAATCGGTCAATGATTTAAAAAGGAGACAGTGAGAAGAACAGAAGAGGAGAGCTTGGAACTGATGTTAGCTGTCAACATTTATTTTTCAAAGGCAGTCTGAAGACTGTAATGGCACAATACATTTACGCAGTCTTCTCGTAGTGTTCTCTTTGCTACTTTGAGTGTTTGTTCGTCATCGTTTGCCACCCATTCCTTTTCTCAGGTCAAGAGAGAAAGACATTACTTTGCTGACTTTATATATGGAGGCTCTGATGCTGGACATAAATGGGTTGAACCTAAAGAAGAGGAAGACTCTGCATTATATCTTGATGCAAATTTTGAAAAAGCTTTCAAAATTGATGATATATCTTCAGTGTTTCATTATGATCTAGTTGCTGAAAATGGTAATGATGCACATTAATGGTTTTTCATTCTTCCTACATCCTGATGGTATCCAAGAGCTTTAGTCATATAAATGGGATGAAATTTCGTTGGTTCAATAAGGACATGTTGTCCCTTTATTTGGATTTTATTTTGTTACATGATGTCATGATCATTCTATTCTTTTGGAAAAATTGTTTTTCATTTTTCTGCATCTATTTGTATGTAAACCTTTTTTTTTTCCTTTTTTTTTTGTTTGGTTAGGGTCACAATGCGTTTGTACATCTTGTGTGACTGTTATGGACATCAATTTGTTACATGCTCTCTGAGAATGAAGGCTCAAGTTAGAGCTCTTTAGAACTTCAATATTAACTTCCAGGTTCCAATATAGCTTCTTAATCCGTTACGATATCGAATGTCCTTTAGAAGTCTCAATTTAGTTTAGCTTACCGTGCTTTTTGCTGTATGCGTTGCGAATAAAGTGACCCAAGGTAATCTGCTATGCCTTTTGGAATCTTGCTGGAACAATAAATTAGTATACCTAAAGTTGTTGATCAATCTTTATAACATAATCTGTGAAGACTATTCTTCTTAGATTACATCATTTAATTTTGTTTAAATATAGCATGTCATTCCTTGGCACTACAGTTCCACGTGCTGATCTTACACAGTTCTAAATTGCATGATTTAATGTTGTCTTGAAGGTGGACTACATTCTTTCATAACAGGAGAAAGGAAAGGTGAAATATTATGCAGTGTATGTCTCTTTTTACCCCTCTTTTTTGGCTGTGCATTGTGCATTAAGTGATCATCATCAGTTTATGTGGTACTTGGCTCTGAAGTTTTATTTGACATATTTCGCATCAAAATTTCAAAAAACGCTTTTTGGTCCTTGTGAACTCTGGGGTTTGTCTTTTAAATCATTAAATCATTTTCCGAGAGTCTTTAAACTAATTTATTTCTTCCTTTCAGAATATGATTTAATCTTTTCTGTTATCGTTATCTCTTTTCACTTCCGCCTCTCTCTTTTGTCTTCTTTGCATACTATTATGCAATTCGTTTTCTATTCAGATAATCATTCATAGTCCTGTTATCCTTGTTACTCTTTGGTTTGTCTTTGATCCTTTACATGATGTATATTGGTTTTGCATGTCGATCAAAGCTGCTTCCTCATTGCAAATCCAAAGGTTATTCATGTCTGCTGTGATATGGAATTATGGATTCTTATACCTTAAATAAGATTTCTTTCATTTATTATTCTTTTGAGAACTAGGGGGCACTTTTCTTCTGATCTCCTTATGTTGTATGATGGTACTTGAATTTATGTTTCAGTTGTCAGATCATTATCTTGTTTTGGTTTTGCCCCATCAATTAGTAAAGGAAGTTCACTTGTTAACTTGCAGGATGGAATGCTGCATGAAGGTGAAACAACCAGCCTACCTCTAGCATGCAGCATCTCACTTGGAATTGAAGATCACTATTTGGGTATGTGTTTGATGATTTTCTTTGTGGCACCCAAAAACTGCTTAAAGATCACTCAGATAATCAGGGTTTCATTTTTGTATAAATTCAGATGTTGATTTTGCGAAGAAGGTTCCTGATCTTGACTGTGAATTCTGTGATGAGGTGGGGTGTGTTGAGTTGGGTGTTGGTAACTTGCAACCTGACATCCATTCTGCAGGGGCTAGCAATGAAGAAGTTGGGGTATCTGCATCATCTATTTCAGTGCCTCAATATTTCAATGATCAACTTGAAAACAGAAATACAGTTGAAATGCACAATGACTCAAGGGTTAAGTCTAGGTATGGCATCCACTTTGCAGGAACTAGCAAGGAAGAAGTTGGGGTATCTGCATCATCTGCTTTAGTGCCTCAATGTTTCAATGATCAACTTGAAAACAGAAATACAATTGAAATGCACAACAACTTAAGGGTTAATTCTAGGTACGAGAAGTCATTTGAGGATAAGATGGGTTCAAACAGCTCACTTGCCTGTGATATTCAAGATTTTGGGGAAAGTAATAATGATCGGAATACTTTGGAGATAAGAAGTACTTTTGGTCTTGATGGAGCTAAAATAGATTTTTCTCTACCCTCTGTTGAAGTACCAAGCACTTTCATACATGCTCATGATGAATTTAGCCCAGTGATTCCATGTACAGAAGTTCAAGATTCTTCTCTATCATCTGTTGATGCACCATGCACTTCCATACGTGCTCATGATGAATCCTCAGATAGTCCATGTACAAAAGTTCAAGATTCTTCTGTGGATGACCTTTCATCTGACAGCTGTGCTGAAACTATGATGGTCCGAGGTAGACAAAGGAGACTGTGCAGACCTCCCCAAAGATATCTTGATGGATCACAATGGTTGATGTCAAGACTTCAAAGGGAAAAGAACCATCCTACCAGCTTGTTGAAGGATAAAGATCTTGGAGTCAAGTCTCAGAAAAAGCACCGCAAGAAAGCGCTGAAACTAAAAGCATCAAGAACCCGGGCAAACAAATTGGTATAGTCTTATAAAAGTCATACATTTCAGCTTTCCTTTGTGTATTTCAAAAAAGTTTCCTTTTATATTTTTTTTTTGTTAGGACTACATAAAAGCACATGGTATCATACACTATGATTATTTACATCTACTCAGTACTGTTAAAGGTAACATGTCTAGATTTGCAAGGTGTCAAGTGTGCGTCTCCACTTAATCTATTCTGTTATGCAAAGCACAGAAGCCAACTTTGACCAATCCCTTTCTTTGTGAAACTTCTATACTTGGTGCACCAGGAATAGTATACCAGATGTTTTTGTGTGTAATTTTCAGATACTTAGACTTAATGACTCGGAATGCAAGTAAGTAGTTGTGCTTTATGCAGGAACTTAGCTCAGATGAGGACTATGAGCCTCTTATGTCTTGCTTCAACTCTAGAAACTTTAAGGACAGAATTGACCGGAGAAAGTCTTGCCAGCCCTGGACATTGGATGAGGTAGTCTCATTGGTTGATGGTATGTCCAAGTATGGTGTAGGACAGTGGACTGCTGTAAAGAGAAGCTTCTTCTCGTGTTCTTGTCGTACAGCAACTGATATCAGGGTAATCCGTAGTGCCTGATCTAACTGCTTTCATTTTGCATCTTTTCAACAAGTGCTATGCTTGTGCAAACTCTCTTGTTCTTTCCTTGGACATTATTAGCTCCTTGTGGTCTTTGCAGGATAAGTGGCGTAACCTTGTAAAGACTAATTGTAGAAGTTCAAAGAGAAGAGAGGTGTGGTTTCTCATGCTTGTTATCTGCATAGTAATTTTTGATACAGGAGTAATTATTATCTGTTATTTTCTGTTCACTCACTAAAACCTGTCCTTTCATCATTTTTTGATGTACAACTTGCATTCAATGTTTTCAATTGAAGCAGCGCAATTACATGATGCCATATCTGCAGAGTACTCATCATCCATCTTTTGAATAGTGTTTAGTAGCATGCCAGAACAGGGATCATCACCTGTGGATTCTATTTTGCTGAAAACAAGCTTAGAAAGTGTATTCTAGGTCTCTAGGGTGTATTTCTCCGTAATGAGTTTAAAGCCAAAACAAATGAATATATTGTGCACCAACAAACAATGAAATTCAAATTTGATAGAGTATAAACTATAAAATCTATTCATGGGTATCAATCATTAGCCTATGATTTTGTTTGAGTTGTTCCTTTGACAAGGTAACACCGCCATCGTGACAAGAAGGTCGTGGATGCGAATCTCATCCACCCTCTTTTCAAAGTGAAATAGTAAGTGTTGGGTATGGTGGGGCCCATGTTGCAACTACATTTCTAACCGAACGGGTTCTCATGTGAGGGGGCTTAATAGAGTATAAAACCTATTCCTAGGCCTCAACCATTAACTTAGGCTTTTGGTTGAGTTGATCCTATTCGAGCTAAGTGAACCAAAAGCTTAAACTAGTGCTAGGTCATGCTGAAGGATCAACGCGTTTGAAGCACCATTTTGTGTTTATGAACTTTCATCAACTTTAACACCTGCTTGTCAAATTGAATGTCCTGTTCACCTCGCTATGTTGTAGCTTAATGGATGCTATTATTAACTTCCCCGTCAATGTTTTATCTCTTGAGTTGAGGCTGGAATGCCGTACTAAGAGCTTAATATAATTTTGGTTCTTAATTGTTGGGTTAGCTTTCAAACGTGTTAGTTTGTTGAGTTGTTACATCCTCCAATTATATTTAGATAATTAGATGCTACATTTCCTTTAAGGTCAGTTTTGAATTAGATGGAAGACTTCTCTTTTTTTTTCTATATGGTTTTTTTTAGTTGTTGTTGTTGTGTGTGTGTGTGTGAAGTTTCGTTATGCCCTCACCATTGGTCACTTTCCAATCAAGATCTCTAACAACCAAAAACATTGAACCACCATCTATTGCACCTCCACAACCAACTCTACAAGACCACCATACCATCTTTTTTTGAGCACCCCCCTACCAAGACCCTTCCTCAGTTCCTGTTCCTCCATATTGCAACTTTCCTCCTCTAGTACGTCTTTTGTCTGTCCTCTTCTTTGTGGCAAAATTTTTAGATCAACTAATGATAAGCTGTTGGAGGAGAGAGGGTGATGGAGAAGTGACAGATGATACTTGTTTATGTAATGGTTGTTTTTGAACTAACAGACTAACCTTAGATCGTTGATGGTGGTAGTTCTTTTGGCGTTTTTGATGGGTGAGAATTTTGGGTGGGTGGTCGTGAAGGTTGTGTTTGAGTGGGCGGTGGTAATGGTTCTGGTTAAGGGGGTGGTGGTGACAATTTTTGTGGTGGGTGATAGTGATGTTGGTGTTGCTTGTTTATGATAGTTGGGATGATGGTGGTTGAAGTGGTGACAAAAAAATCCCACCCAAAAAGTATTATTTGCATCTAAAAGTTATTGGTGGAAGTTACTGATTTAAATAAATTTGTAGCTGTTGGCCAAATTTTCAAAGCATTTATTCTTGATCAAGAAGCAGCCTGCCTGCCTATCCCATAGCATTATTTGTTTATTCTAGACAATAAAAACCAAATACTCCCTGTAAAGCTGTCATAAACCCTTTGTTTGGATAGAATGAAATGGAAGTGAAGGGAGTGGGGTTCTTAGAGTGAGTTGTATAATTAGTATTCTTATGTAAAATATTGATATGTTGAATCAGTGTCCAATATCTTGCCCCTAAATACATATTTGGTGAATTTTTATGCTCCGGGGTTGGCTTGTTTTACATTCATAACATTAGTTTACTTTTTGTAGCTCTTTCTTGTACATGTTAAACTAAGAATCATGTTCCCTAATCCCTAATATAAGGGAATTTTACTCCATATATAACATGAGTATGTTTTTCTGTAAAGCATTCCTAGAGAACTAGGTAAGCATGCTGTTTCAGAGGAATTTTGTTAGAATAGAAAACTGTAGTCCAAACTAATTTTTGATCCTGTCATCCTATAAGTTTCTTTTTATGAATAATGCTGTGAATGGATCTGAGACCCGTTTTTTCGCTATTGTTGTGGAAAGACACTCCAATTGTCGAAGCCCTTAATCAGAAATTGCAATTGATGTTCACAAAGGGGTCGTATGAAAAAAGTGATGCTGAAAATGGGGAGGATGGAAAGCTAAGAGTCACACTTTACCTTAGAAGCAATGTTTGACGAGTATTGAGGATATGTTCTGCTTTCATGCCATGACTTACCACACATGCACATGTTCAGTGGAAAGCCTGATGTTTCTTTATTTGATTAAGCCCAACTATTAAAAACTTTTGAACAATGTGTTAGGCAACACGCTAGTCATTGTATATTGTAAATTTTTACATATTGTCTCATTTTTCTCATCAAATCTATATGTGATGATATGTGGGAATGAATGTACCTTTTAGCTGAAAGGTAACTCCGTATCCAGATGGGTTAATGTAGGGAATGCTGGATAAAGTGTCTTCTTTCTTTTCAAATGTTTCACTATACCGACATTTATTAGTCTAACCTGTAACTTGTTATTCAGGTTGATCAGCACTTGAGGAGTGGCTCGCAACTGCCAAAACCTGTGATCGATCGAGTGAGAGAACTTGCTGATGCTTCCGTTTTGATGCCTAAAGGTAGGGGTGGTCAAAAACATTCAATGTGAAGGTGCTGTGATCTATTCACCTCTTGGGCTGACGCGGCTTTTGTTGAGTAGTTGAAATAGAAAAGCTTAATTGTTGAGATGAAATTTTTTTTTTTTTTTACCAGATGCAATTGAGTTGAATCATAGGCTGATTTATCTAGAATTCCTGAACCTCAATAGCTTTTTGGTGTTAAAAAGGGGGAACCATATACACTGATACAGGCATACAGCATAGTTATAGGTCCTTTTGTCGTCTGCCAAGATACGATATGTAAAAATTTTGCTAGTGTAATGGCTGCACAATATGAAGTACGCTCATCTGCCAAGCATGTCACTTAAGTTGTAAAGCATGTTGGAACTCAGATGTATGGTAAATGATCTTTTTACATAAATGTTCAAATTGTTCTGATTCTAGATGATGGCAAGCACCTGTAATGGTGATGTTACTGCAAAAGTACGTATTTTATGCATGCATTATGCATTCAGCACCACAACTTCAAGCCAAATTTTATAAAGGAATATTTTAGCATTACATACGTCATATAGAAAATTATACAATGCTCAATTACTTGTTAGAATAATAACATTTGTTGAAAGTTTAAAAGCAAACATTGGAATAAATCTATACTAGATCTTGGCAGAATTGTCAAAATAGCACCATGTATAATATGTATAGCACAAACTTTATTGGTTGTGAGAATAGCAATAAGCATTGGGGTATAGTACCAAGAAATGACATATTCTCGTATTTATCAATTTAATCATAAGGTATGACGAGCTTCGTAGGAACATGCTCATTATTGGCCATTATGCCATTAGAGGGAGCACATTCGAATTCAATCCAACACGGTTGATTCAATCGCTAAGGATTTGGGAGTGAACATGTTTTAGAGTTCGTCATCAATATTCAAAATCGGCATTAATGGGTCGCTCCTTACGGCGAGTATTGTAGTGCTAAAGTTACTTGGATTTCACTCCAGTTAGCACATCATATTTGGGGGCCATTTTGTTGGAAGTGTTTTTTTTACTCCTTCCATTCTTTTTAGTTGCAACAATTGAATATATTATTACTTATAAAAATAACAATTGTTGCAACTAAAAAAACGGAGGTAGTATTTCATTTTTAGATGTCATATAACAATTTATTGATGAACAAATTTTGTTAAAAAAATCAGAGGGAACATTACTATTAAAAACTCAAATAACACACAAAAACTAAGAAACTAAGAAAAATATTGGGGGTTTTCACCAATAAAACCGATAGAAGCCTCTAGTTTCACTAATGGAGGTTAGGGTTGGAAGAGAACATAGGAAGGCTTGTGAGAGGTCTGATCCGTAATAGAGGTTATTTAAAAAATTAATCACACATTATTTACTAATCTATTCTTATTTATAATTGTGATATCTATCTATAATCTATAACTAATTATTGCTGACATAATTGAGGAACCATGTCAAACTTACAATAGAAAATTTCCTTCCAAAATGAAATTTGACATCATTTTTTTTTCTTGAAAACTTATTAGAAAATGGTTTGCAATAAATATTCTACATTATTTATATAATTATATTAATCTTCTATCTTTCTTTTATATGAAAACATTTTCTTCTAAAAATTTATGCCTTTTCAACCATTTGATGCAAATATTGGTTTTGGCATCCATCAAGTTGTAGAATGTTTCCAAAAGAAACAAAAGTTGAAGAAAGTATCCCATTTTGCAACTTGCATGCAACGTCAACCATGTACGTACGTATGCATCAAAATATCAAGATAAAGTCAATTATTGTGTATTTATCATTTTTTCCTGTGGGATAAAGTCAACTAGTTGTCGCCGTAATTAGAATCTTCCGAATACTAATTCAACCTAAGAATAAGGCAATTCAAGTATGGTCAAATACCTACTCTCAATTATTATTAACCTTGCCAATTTTGAAACGCAATTCAAGTCTCCTCTTGATTTTTTTTTTAATAAATATTAGTCAATTTCATAAATTACACCCCTATATATATATATATATATATATAATGATAATTAGTTCATCATATTCAAAAGTATCAATAACCTAAATATATATATATATATATATATATATATATATATATATAACTTCTTATATCACTAGATAAAAATACAGCAAATTAAAAACAACTTTTTAATTTCTTACCATACATGTCTTACACTAAAAATACATGCATAATCTTTTTTATACCCTTAATTTTTCTTCTTCAAAATGTCCATGCAATGGACCCACTTTATCAAATATGTTCATCCACTTCCAAAAACTTCACATTTGACACCTCTTACCAAAACAACCTAAACAAAGTTTTAACCTTTCTTCAATACAAAACTCCTCCTACCGGATTTTCCCTAACAACTATTGGCAAAAACCCTTTTAAGGTCTATGGACTCGCCCTATGCCGAGGTGACGTCAATGCCTCCGATTGTAACACATGTGTCCTAGATGCTAGTGCTGAAATTCGCAAGCGTTGCCCTAACAACAAAGGTGCAATCATATGGTATGACAATTGCTTAGTAAAGTACTCTGACCAATATTTCTTTGGCAAAGTTGATTTCAAAAACAAGTTTTCGTTGCTCAACGTCCAGAACATAAGCAGCAATCCTAGTTTGTTTAACAAGAAGGTTAAGGATTTACTGAGCAACTTAGCTGAACAAAGTGCTAGGTCTAAGAAACTTTATGGTGCAAGTGAAATGAAAATCGACACGTTTACTAAGTTGTATGGTTTAGCTCAATGTACAAGAGATCTTTCGAGTAAGGATTGTAAGGCTTGTTTGGATAAAGCCATAAGTGAGTTGCCAAGTTGTTGTGATGGTAAACAAGGTGGAAGAGTTGTTGCTGGAAGTTGTAATGTGAGATATGAGATATATCCTTTTGTCAACTCTTAATTAGAGAGGATATATACTTATGTTACGTTCGTGTACGTGTGCAAGCTAAGGGTGTATAAGCTTTTGGGTGTTTTTTATATATGTAAAAAAAACGCATTTAAAAAAAATACATACTCAAAGTATTCTTCTAAATATCGGAGTATATGTACAAAATGCTACGCTATTTTTGTAAAATATCATCATTTGTAGTACTATGAGATCCTTGCATGAGAAATAAAAAGTTAGATTTGAATTTTCATTGTTGTTTAGTTAATTATTATTACTACATATCATTTATCAGATTACCAATATAAAACAAACTTTAAATTTATGGTTTGTTCTTCAAATATATAATGGCTACACACCTCTTGATCGAAGGTGCGCACTTTAAATCTATGGTAAAACAATATAATCAATTTTAGTGTAACTTTAGTCGATTTTGGAATAGCTTTGACTATTTTTACTTTATAGGATAAAATTTAATTTGTAATGATTTTTAATGTGTATTAATAATAGCTAGGTATATAAAGGGTTAAATGATTTCATTAGTTTTTTTTTTTTGAAATAAATATTAATTCATTAATAAAGGAGTCATATGACATCTACCGAGTCTCAACATCTACCATTAGTTAATACATTATAAATATCTTTTTTTTTTTAAAGTAAATACCTTATTTCAATATTTGTGAAAAAAAAATAGCCACCCATACTAACCGGACAATAATTTTGTTTAAGTTATTTATATGGTGTTATGTGTACAAGTATTTATAAACAAAAATTCTTAAATTTATACTCATAAATAAAATCAAACCCTACAAGATTGGTTGGTCGATTGAAACCCACATTTTTTGGTTAAATTTTAAACGCACTATAAAGTTTCAAATTCTAAACTTCAATTCAAAACCTATCAAATTATTTTGGTTACAATTATTTTTGTATTTTTATATTTATTAATTTGTCTCATATATTCATACAAAATACGTGATTAAACTATATTAAATTTTAAGAAAGCATAGCTAGCAGTCTATGTACTATATTACTTTCGGTTACGTTCAAAATAAATGCAATAATGGTTATTGTTTGTAAGTACTCCAATCCGTATCGAAAATTAGTTTATTGCATTTATCGAACCAGATGTAGCACTACTTTCTCCCCCACTAGATTATTGGCAACGTATTATTTAAACAAGCATTTTGAGAATAAAAATTTGAAGGCCTAAATGAATGAATTAATTGAAATAATTTTAACACATATAGACTAGAAGCTATCGGAGTTATAATTATTTCAATCGATTTGCTCATTTAGACCATCAATTTTCTTCCTTAAAATACATGCCAAGCTGGTATGTTGTGATTGAAGTATATAAAATAAATAATATGGCTACAAAGCATTGATTATAATCTTACTTGTTTGATCCATATTATTTGGTGGATATTTTGTTTAAGAAAATATTTAAACTACATTTTATTACGATAGTGGGTATTGCAAAACCTATTACACAAAATGAGAAGAAAAAAGCTAGAAACGATGCATATAATGTACAAATTGTGAGATAGAAGACTAAGACTCATGATTTAAGCTTGAGTTTCGGAGTTGAGTTGTGAGGCAGTATTAAATAAATTAGTACTATAAACGTGACCAATATCAACGTGCAGTATGTTGCAGCATGTAGCATAATTGAACCCGGTTTGGTCCAATGTAGTCAACAATTTCCACCACATTAATAACATGCATGTGCAAGTAAGATATATATATATATATCTTCTGCTTACCAAATGGGAAGCAAATAGAAGAAAAGATTATTATCTTTTTGAAAGCATTAAATACAATATGACTATTAGGAAAATCTTTTACTAAAAAATAAATATGAGAGTCTGATCACATACAAGTCCAATAAAATGAGATTCCACCATAAATTAAATAATAGCGTATTTGGAGCAATCCGCTTAGTTAGCTTATTTGGTAGCCAGTTGATTAGTCATCCTCTCTCTGCTTCTTCAATACAAAAAAGTTTCAACACAAATCAATTACACATGAGTTATTCTCTCAATATATATTCATGTATTCACTCCAGGTTTGTGTCTATATATATAGTTCGTTGTGTGTCTCTGTTTAATTCATTTTCTCAATTCATCATAAACCATTAAACCCTTTCTTTTCTTTTCTTCCTTAGCTTCTTCACTCTCTCTACCAATATTCACGTACCAAATGCACCCAAACCAATGATGTAATGCAATCAATTGCTACATTGTCATTATCTATTAGAGAATTGTTAAACAAGTGAAGAAAAATGGGAAATAAGATCATGCCTAGTACAAAACAAGAAAGAGTTCCCGAACTAAGCATTAGTCACGGTGTTCCAAAAGACGTACCAAAGGGTCACATGGTGGTTTATGTAGGTGAAAGCATGAGAAGACATGTAGTAAAAATAGGGTTACTCAAACACCCTCAATTTGTTGAGTTGCTTGAAATATCACGAGACAAACATGATGATTCTACCACACCATCAAGGCTTTGGATTCATTGCGACGAGGCTATGTTCCTTGATGTTGTGCAATGCATTGGCTTGCCTATGGCCCGTCTTCATCGTTGTTGTTGTTGTTGATGTTGTTGCTGTTAGATGATTTGTAGACTTATAGTCTCTTTTGTATTTAACAATGTCTAGAAGAAGAGTAGTATGCATTATTCAATTCATGCGAATTGGAAAAAAATTACCCTCAAATTTGTATTTTTTTTAAATGGATTCTAATAATTCCACCTTTTGCACTTTGGAATATATCAGTCCTACTTTTGGGATTTCTCACAACAATCCCACCTTTACCTAGTATTTTTTTTTTAATGGTCCTTTTCACTTGTTCAGAGGCCACAAGAGGGATGATAACAACTTTTTAGGGGCCAAAACTGGTTTTGGGGAGTCCTATGGGGGTTCTTAGCATGTGGAGAAAAAATAGGACGAAAATATTCCGGGACCTTGGAAGGCCCTTCGAGAGGCCTTAAACAAAGCCTATTATTCACTGTTTTTTGAGTTTTGGGGTCTCAGAAAAAAAAAGTTGGGAAAAACCATCCGGGGTGCCCGTATGGTTAAAATATGAACCAAGATCAAGCTATTTGGGGTAAAATGTCCTAGAGAGAGTCGATAAAAAGTTTTCATACGATCCAACAAATAGTTATTTTTCCCTTGTTCAAAAGAGGCCACAAGATATTTTTCCCTTGTTTGATAACAAATTATTTGGTGTAAAAAGATAACAATTTTTTAGGAGCCGAAACTGGTCTTGGGGAGTCCTTAAGTGTTCCTTAGCACGCGGTAAAAAAATAATGCGAAAATAGTCTGTCACAAGAAGGCACCTTGGGAGGCCTCAAATAAAGCCTATTATTCATTGTTTTTTTAGTTTCTGGGGTCCCGGGAAATAAAAAGTTGGGAAAAACCATCCGGAGCTAGAAGCCTGTATGGTTAAAATATTTGAACCTAGACAAGGTGATTTGGGGTGAAAAGGCCAAGAGAAAGACGATAAAAGGTTTTTATACGGTCCCTAAAAAATGCGTTTATTTTCCTCGTTCGAAGGTGGCCATAAGAGGGATGATAACAGTTTTTTAGAGGCCGAAGTTAGTCTTGGTGAGTCATGCGGTGGTCCTTAGCACGCGGTGGAAAAACAGGGCGAAAATAGTCCGGGTACCAGGAAGGTCCCTCGGGAGGCCTTAAACAAAGGCTATTATTAACTGTTTTTTAAGTTTCTGGGGTGCCGGAAAAAAATTTGGAAATAACCTTCCGGGGTGCTCGCACCGTTAAAATATGAACCTAGACCAGACAATTTGGGGTGAAAAGGACTAAAGAGGGACGATAACCGGATTTTATACACGGTCCCAAAAATAGTTGCTTTTCCCTTGTTCGCAAATCAATAATAGAAGGATGATAACATGTTTTTTGGGGCCGCTACCAATTGTGGGGAGGCCTGTGATGGTCCATAGCACAATTTAAAAAACAGGGCGAAATTAGTCCCGATTACAGAAAGGCCCCTCGGGAGGCCTAAAACAAAGGCTATTATTCACTGTTAGTTAAGTTTCTTGGGTTCCGGAAAAAAAAGTTGGGAAAAAACTTCCAGAATGCTATAGTATGGTTAAAATATAAATCCAAACCAGGCGATTTGGGGTGAAAAGGCCTAGATAGAGACAATAGCAGGTTTTTATACGGTCCCCAAAATAGTTGTTTTTCCAATGTTTGGAGGATGGTATAAGAGGGATGATAATAACTTTTTAGGGGCCGAAACTGGTCTGAGGGAGTCCTGTGGTGGTCCTTAGCACGCGGTGAAAAAGTATGGTGAAAGTAGTCCGGGCCCGTGAAGGCCCCTCGAGAGTCCTTAAACAAAGCCTAATTAACTGTTTTTTGAGTTTTTGGGGTCCTGGAAAAAGTTGGAAAAAACCATCCACGGTACCTATATGGTTAAAATATGAACCCAGATAAGGCGATTTGGTGTGAAAAGGCCTACAGAGGAATGATAACAAAGTTATATAAAGTCTTGAGTAGTTGTTTTTCCCTTCGTTCGGAGGAGGCTATAAGAGGAATGATACAAATTTTTAGGGGCCGATACGAGTCTGGGGGAATCCTGTGATGTTCCTTAGCACGCGGTGAAAAAATATGGCAAAAACAATCCAGGTTCCGAGAAGGCCCTTCGGGAGGACTCAAACAAAGGCTAATTCACTGTTTTTTGAGTTTCTAGGGTCCAGGGAAAAAATTTGGGAAAAACCATCCAGGATGCCCGTATGGTTAAAATGTGAATCCAAATAAGGCAATCTGGTGTGAAAAGGCCTAAAGAGGATTGATAACAACTTTTTATATGGTTCTTGAAACAACTGGTTTTCCCTTGTTCGGAAGATACCATAAGAGGGATGACTACAACTACCAACAATAAAAGCATGAAATAAGATTGCAAATTAATTCAAGGAAATTAAAATCTAGAGTCTAAGGTTTCGCGTTTATGTTTTTTTGGAGGATTTACTCAACATAAGCCAATAAATTATCAAGTCAAGGGGAATGGGAACCTCTCACTAACATGCCTAAATCTTCTCTCGGAGTGATCTAGACTTGGGGAATCGGAACATCAATGGGACCTCTTCTCGGAGTGATTCCATTCACTTCACAAACCCGCCTTTGAGATCAAGAGGTACCTACAAGGGTGATTCTTAAGTCCAACACTCAATCTCTTGATAATGCCTTTCCTAATGACTATGGGCAAGGTTAATGAGTTGCAAACATCTCATAGACAAAGCATCACAACACAAAAATACAAGAACATTAACTAGCATACTTTAGTAACTTTCAAGCTCCATTGAACCATCTTCAACAAAGCCCAATCTTCAATCAAATATCAACATATATTAAAACCCCCAAAATTAATCATAAACCCTTCCCCATAGCCTCTAGAAAGAGACTAATGAATAAACATGGAAATTGAAGCAAGAATCATAATATAATCAACATAAAATATAAAAACAAGTAAAAACTATATAGAAAGATAGATTTAGAGACGGAGAATAGAAAGATGTTACCAAAATCACAACTACTTTATTGCTCTAAAAGATTCAACAATAGAGTTTTCTTGATTTTCTCTCTCTAGTTTTCCGCTCCAACTACAAACCCTAATATAATCCTAAACCTAAGTAATGAAAGATCCCCTTTATTTAATTACATGAGTATCTATTTAAAAGTACAAGTTTTTCGGATCAAGAAATGAAAACCCAACAAAACCCGAATTTATATTGGATTGACAAACTTAAATTATCCATATTTCCTGAACCACTTATTGAATTGCTGAGATTCTTATGCCGTTGGAAAGATGTTTTCAAGATCTTTCCAACGGTAGGTCACAAGCCCAAAAATTCCAAGTAACGAAAAATTTATGGCCCCCAAAAATCAGCTGATGAAATAGTGCAGGTCGGATCGCTCCGACTTTTGGAGCAGTCACTCCACCACCTAGAGAAGTCGCTCCACCTATTGTAGCGGTCGCTCCAAATTCTCTGGAGTCCTTCTAAAATTTCTTTTTGTAGTTGTTCGCTCCAAATGGTCCAACATTGATCGCTCCTAACCCTCAAGTCGCTCCAAAGGATCAGCGTGCGCATCTAAACTTCAAAAGCCCATATATAACTCCGTTATTTCTTAGCCAAATCAATATTGTGACCTATCATTTAAATAATCTTTCCAATTAAACAATAATTAGCACAAAAACTTTCTGGTTTAGGAGATATTCAACATTGAAGTCGACCTTTGCGCAACGGGTTTTAAGCTTATAATGATCTTCAATTCTTTTTACTCCCCTTGGTCTCAAATGTTCCCTAATCTTCTTGTTACCACTATAAAGTCTCTAAAGAGCCTCGAAATGGTACCTAGCATCCCAAATAAGCATGGAGCAAGAAAGTGTTTTCAAAATAAGCTCAAAAAGAGGCGGAAACAACCCGAAAACCATATAATTAAACATTTCTGTTCAAAATGCCCTTGAATAACCTAAATCAAGTGAAATAAGCATAAATGGGACAAAGTTAGGAAAAATGGGACATAAAGAAAGGGTGAATGCCTTTAATAACCGGACGTAAAACGCACTTATCTAAAAAGCTTAGAGAGGGACGATAACAGGTTTTTATATGGTCGCTAAAATAGCCGTTTTTCCCTTGTTCAAAAATTTATAATGGAGAGATAAGAACAAGTTTTTGGGGGTTGATGCCGATCTTGGCGAGTGTTATGATGTCTCATAGCACACAGTGAAAAAACAGGGTGAAAATAGTCCGGGTCCTGAGCAAACCCATTGGGAGGCCTCAAACAAAGGTTATTATTCGCTTTTTTTTTTTGAGCTTTTGGGGCCTCTGAAAAAAATTGGTAAAAACCTTTTGAGGTGCCCGTATGGTTACTATATGAACCAATACCAAGCGATTTGGGGTGAGAAGGCCTACAGTGGGATGATAACAAGTTTTTTATACAACCCCTAAAATAGATGTTTTCCCTTGATCGAAAAATTATAATAGAGGGACGAGAACAAGTTTTGGGGGGTTGATACCGATCATAGGTAGTCTTGTGATAGTCCGTAACAAATGGTGAAAAAACAGAGCGAAAATAGTCTGAGGAATGCCCCTCGAAAGGCCTCAAACAAAGGCTATTATTCACTATTTTTTCAATTTTTGGAGTCCAGGAAAAAAAAGTTTGGAAAAACCTTCTAAGGTGCTTGCATGGCTTAAATATGAACCCTGACCAGGCGATTTGGGGTGAAAAGGCCAAGAGAGGGACAATAACAGGTTTTTATATGGTCCCTAAAATAGTTGTTTTTCTCTAATTCGGAGGAGGCCATAAGAAGGATGATAACATCTTTCTAGGGGCTGAAATTCGTCTTAGGGAATCCTGTGGTGGTCCTTAGCACGCGGGTGAAAAAACAGGGCAAACATAGTTTGATAGTCCCACTAATGCCCTAATAGAGGCCTCAAACAAAGGCTATTATTCACTTTTTTTTATTATATGCGGTCTCGAAAAAAAAAGTTGGGAAAAACCATTTGGGGTGCCCGTATGATTAAAATATGAGCCCAGACAAAGCGATTTGGTGTGAAAAAGCCTGAGGAGGGATGATAATAAGGTTTTATAGGGTCCTTGAAATAGTTGTTTTCCCCTTAGTTGGAGGAAGCCATAAGTTATATGATAACAATTTTTAGGGGTTGCAATCGGTCTTGGTGAGTCTTGTGGTACGTAGTCCTTCGCCCGCAGTGAGAAAACAGGGCAAAAACAGTGCAGGTTCCGGGAAGACCCCGCGGGAGACCTCAAGCAAAGGTAATCATCCATTGGTTTTTTAGTACCCGGGGTCCCAGAAAAAAAAGTTGGGAAAAACCTTGTAGGATGCCCATACGATTAAAATAAGAACCCATACCAGGCGATTTGGAATCAAAAGTCCTAAAGATGGACTATAGCCGGATTTTATATGGTCCATAAAATAGTTGTATTTCCCTTATTCCAAAATCCATAATAGAGCGATGAAAACAAGTTTTGGGGGGCCGACACCTATAGTGGGGAGTCTTGTGATAGTCCATAGCACACGGTGAAAAAATAGGGCGAAAATAGTCTGGGTCCCGAGAAGGCCCCTCGGGAGGCCTCAAACAAAAGCTATTATTCATTGTTTTTTTTTAGTTTCCGGAAAAAATTTGGGAAAAACCTTTTGCGGTACCCATATGGTTAAAATATGGACCCACACCAGGCGATTTGGGATGAAAAGGCCTATAGAGGGACGATTATAAGTTTTTATACGACCCTTTAAATAGTTGTTTTTCCCTTGTTCGATGGAGGACATAAGAGGGATGATAACAACTTTTTAGGGGCCGAAACTGGTCTTGGGAAGTCTTATGGTGGTCCTTAGCACGCGGTGAAAAAACATGGTGAAAATAATCAAGATCCCGGGAAGGCCCCTCGGGAGGCCTGAAACAAAGACTATTATTCACTGTTTTTAAATTTTTGGGGTCCCGAAAAAAAGTTGGGAAAAACTATCTGGGGTGCCCGTATGGTTAAAATATGAACCCAGACAAAGCGATTTGGTGGGAAAAGGCCTAAAGAGGAATGAAAACAATGTTTTATAGAGTCCTTAAAATAATTGTTTCTCCCCCTATTTGGAGGAGGCCATAAGAGGGAAGATAACAATTTTTTAGGGGCCGAAACTGGTCTTGTGGTGGTCTTTAGAACGCAGTCAAAAAATAGGGAGAAAACAGTCCGGGTCCCGATAAGGCCTCAAACAAAGGCTTTTGGTATTTTTGTTTTTGTGTTGTGATTTCCTTGTGCTTAGTTTTCGTTCATCACGGATTGAAATCAAAATAATGGGGGGTATTCTTATGATTATCATGGGATTATGGTTATAATTATGGTGATTATCATGTTTCTAATTTTGATTAATCTTGTTATGGTTTGAATAATTTTAGCGTGAATCCCTATAATACTACTTATGGTCCATCTCCACAATTTGATTGGCAAAATAGTTTTCTTTTACAAGAGCCTAAGTCTTCTATAGAGCTTGCTTTTGAAAAATTCATGAAAGAGTTGTGAGAGATTATCTATGGAGATCCGAAGTAATAGTGATATTTGATAATAATAATTATGATTCTTCGTGTCAATTTGATTATCAAATTTCTCATTAGAGCCTCATGTACCCTTTTCAACAAAACTTGATCTTATTCCTTCTTCTCCACCCTTATTTCTCCCATCTTTTCTCACTTCACCTCCATTATTCCACGATAATAATTTTGAGAAAAAAGAGTCTCCTTTGTACATCGTTGATATAATACGTCATTTTTCTTTCCAATTGAGTCTAGTAAGTCTTTTAATTATTTTTCTTTTTCTATTGAGTCTACTATTTCTTTTTGTAAATTTATTAAAATCTTTGGCGTTTTATATCTTATTTTAGTGTTATTTTATCTAATATTTTGTGAGATACAAGGGTATTGATGAGTTATTCTTAAGAGGAACCCAAAATCTATTAAATCTTTAGTCGTATTAGTTAGTTATTTTATTAGTTTGGAAAAAATATTTCATAGTCTTTAGTTAATTGGTAGATTTTTNTTGTATTTCCCTTATTCCAAAATCCATAATAGAGCGATGAAAACAAGTTTTGGGGGGCCGACACCTATAGTGGGGAGTCTTGTGATAGTCCATAGCACACGGTGAAAAAATAGGGCGAAAATAGTCTGGGTCCCGAGAAGGCCCCTCGGGAGGCCTCAAACAAAAGCTATTATTCATTGTTTTTTTTTAGTTTCCGGAAAAAATTTGGGAAAAACCTTTTGCGGTACCCATATGGTTAAAATATGGACCCACACCAGGCGATTTGGGATGAAAAGGCCTATAGAGGGACGATTATAAGTTTTTATACGACCCTTTAAATAGTTGTTTTTCCCTTGTTCGATGGAGGACATAAGAGGGATGATAACAACTTTTTAGGGGCCGAAACTGGTCTTGGGAAGTCTTATGGTGGTCCTTAGCACGCGGTGAAAAAACATGGTGAAAATAATCAAGATCCCGGGAAGGCCCCTCGGGAGGCCTGAAACAAAGACTATTATTCACTGTTTTTAAATTTTTGGGGTCCCGAAAAAAAGTTGGGAAAAACTATCTGGGGTGCCCGTATGGTTAAAATATGAACCCAGACAAAGCGATTTGGTGGGAAAAGGCCTAAAGAGGAATGAAAACAATGTTTTATAGAGTCCTTAAAATAATTGTTTCTCCCCCTATTTGGAGGAGGCCATAAGAGGGAAGATAACAATTTTTTAGGGGCCGAAACTGGTCTTGTGGTGGTCTTTAGAACGCAGTCAAAAAATAGGGAGAAAACAGTCCGGGTCCCGATAAGGCCTCAAACAAAGGCTTTTGGTATTTTTGTTTTTGTGTTGTGATTTCCTTGTGCTTAGTTTTCGTTCATCACGGATTGAAATCAAAATAATGGGGGGTATTCTTATGATTATCATGGGATTATGGTTATAATTATGGTGATTATCATGTTTCTAATTTTGATTAATCTTGTTATGGTTTGAATAATTTTAGCGTGAATCCCTATAATACTACTTATGGTCCATCTCCACAATTTGATTGGCAAAATAGTTTTCTTTTACAAGAGCCTAAGTCTTCTATAGAGCTTGCTTTTGAAAAATTCATGAAAGAGTTGTGAGAGATTATCTATGGAGATCCGAAGTAATAGTGATATTTGATAATAATAATTATGATTCTTCGTGTCAATTTGATTATCAAATTTCTCATTAGAGCCTCATGTACCCTTTTCAACAAAACTTGATCTTATTCCTTCTTCTCCACCCTTATTTCTCCCATCTTTTCTCACTTCACCTCCATTATTCCACGATAATAATTTTGAGAAAAAAGAGTCTCCTTTGTACATCGTTGATATAATACGTCATTTTTCTTTCCAATTGAGTCTAGTAAGTCTTTTAATTATTTTTCTTTTTCTATTGAGTCTACTATTTCTTTTTGTAAATTTATTAAAATCTTTGGCGTTTTATATCTTATTTTAGTGTTATTTTATCTAATATTTTGTGAGATACAAGGGTATTGATGAGTTATTCTTAAGAGGAACCCAAAATCTATTAAATCTTTAGTCGTATTAGTTAGTTATTTTATTAGTTTGGAAAAAATATTTCATAGTCTTTAGTTAATTGGTAGATTTTTCTAAGGTTCTAGTCTTGGTTTGTCTCTAGTTTTGGTTTGTGTGCAGGTGGAGATTTCGCCTTTTTTTTTTTTCACCTCTTTTGTGGCGTTTAGTGAGTATCTATCTACCTAATTTGTTGCTATATATATATACCTTCTTTTGCACTGTGGACATTGTTGCTATCTACCAAACTCCAAAATTAGTACACAGAAACTACAGATATTGTGCTAACAGCTAACAAGTCGAAAAATAATTGAATACCTTCCTGTAACTGCACAGATATCAATATGAATGCATTTCACAATATTAAGAGTCACAAAATTCAATGATTCAAAGGGTGCCTAGCGATGAATACATCAGTCCAACACAACAAACCCAAAAGTGCAACCACGCAAATGCTCAGGAGAAGCCAATAAATCATAGCAGAAAGAGTTAACACCTACGTTTACACAAGACTATTCATCCTGGAAGTATCCGTAACTGTAAAGCCTTCAAATCTCGTACTGGTGTACAAACCTCTCGCACATAAGTACTACCTGAGTTCCAACAGCGTAGCTCAGACCCTTTAAATTTCCCAAGTGTCCAACTCTAAAAATATACGGAGTATTAACAGTCCCATTAAACAGGTTAGAGTGGCATTATAAATCCCTCCTCGTATAAACATAAAAAAATTCTTCAAATTACATAAACTTGAAAAAAAAAAAAAAAAAAACTATGTAGTAATTCCTGCACCAGCTCCATATCATAGAAAGTTCATTAAGACTGTGTCTCTGATAGTAGAGGATTAAATGGAAGTCAGATCAGTCTAATTTCTGATATTCAGTAATCAAGCCAGCCACCACGAACAAAAAGACTTGGAATTTAAAAATTTAAATGAACTATGTCTTTGCTATTTCATTCAAAATCACTACACACGGCATCCAAACACACCCAAGAGGAAAAATAATACAAGAAAGAGCAAAGAAAAAGCAAACTACAAAGCGAGGAATAAGCATGAAACTTGCAAACAACTTTGTCAACAACAGATTTTTTAGCATATTACAATGCCAGCCTTGCCAGGGATGATTTCAATGAATCAGCAATCCATACATAAGCTCAGTAGCTCGCATAGAATATCGTTGCTTAAACTGATATGTATGGCAGCAATTAAAGAATAACTATAAGCATCACTACTATTACCATTATTTCTGGGGTGAGAACACTTGACATTATCAGAAGGGGGCATAATAAAATAGAGATAACTGGTAATCATACAAATGGAACGCCGGAACGGGCAAAGAAACACAGAAGACTACAAGAATCCAACAATGACACAATGACAATGGAGAGAAGGAGACCACGTATTAAAATCAAGTTAATAAGCTGAAACGAAGACAATACTTGCAAATGAAAGAATGTAATTAGCTAATCATAAGGCCAGATTAGTCACCCACTCTACCATCAGACAAAAAGACTAGCATAGGGTTATTGTCAGTCTACAATTGCTCCAACCTACTAAGCCCAAAGAGATTTGAGTATTTGACAGCCAGTCAACGCTCTAATGCATCAAGATCAGATGCCATCATTTAATGCATCAAGTGAACCACAAAAAAGAGGCCACTTCCAACTCATAACCATCAGGTGCCAAGAGGTAAAAGCTTGTTTGAGGCGTAGCACGCAAGAACTTACAGATCCAGCAATAAGAGAGCTAGGGTGTCAATTTATCAATTAATGTTACACAGGCAAAGTATGCCATTAAATAAAACATCTTCAGTGACCACAGCACATACAAAAATAAACAGAAGCCATTCAGGATATTTATTCATCTTGTTTTTTCCGAAAGAAAGTCCGAGAAAAGTCTATGCATAAAAGTAAAAAGTGGTCACATACATAAAGACAGATTATCTGAGGAAAATAGAATGCAGTCGAGCATTATGAATTTCAGTATTCATAGACCAGAACAAAAAACTTTATCAACCACTGCCTCAAGTTTTCCCCTTTCATTGTATCTCACCATCACCATGTATCAAAGCCATCGATAAATATGCCTAAATTTCCACTACCTCCTTTTTCAAGAACCTTGCACCCAATACAGATCAATCAATCAATCAAACAGAGCCTTAATCACAAAAATTGGGGTCGGCTACATGAACCAAAAAATAATCATACCATGTGGTCATCCACATAAAGTTTCCTCCTCCATCCCCTGCGATCAAGGACCTCATTCTCTTGTAAATCTAAAAGATTCATATCCTTTCTAACCCCTTCCCACCAAGTCATTTTCGGTCTCCCCCTACCTTGTTTGAGACCTCCATGATCCCACCCTTCCACTCGTCGCACCGGGCTCTCTCAGGTCTCCGTCTCACACACCCGGTACATATGACCAAGAGTAATTTTCCTGCTTAAACATCCCTTTTGATCAATACCCACCTTGCCACAGTAGCTTCTTCTCTTATCCACTCAACCAAAGATTTGTTCTAATAGCGTCATTACCTTGAAGTGTTTCTTCCCAATGAAATCAATACATTCCAGACTCCAGCAAGAATCAATTTTTTTCACCTATTACAAATGATAAGAAAATGTCCGTACAAGGAAAAGAGGTTCTAACACAGCAAAACCTTGGTCCTGGGGGTTGTTAGGACATGAATCAATAAGAACATGCATGAGCCCTCTCCCACTATTCGTCCTTATTCAAGCCAAATTTTTTTTCAAGCTCAAAATGGGGGTTAAAACGAGAAGAATGGAGAGAAGATTTAAGAATTTTTCAATTCCTCTTATTGATTCGTGTCCAGCTAACCCCAAATTATTTTGGGACGAAGGCCATGTTTTCCTCGCCTTATTTTTATTTTTAATCAACAAAAATAAGTCCACTTCAGCAAAAAAAGTTCAAATCGGCACAAATAAGTTCATTTCAGCAAAAATAAGTTCAATTTACCAAAAATAAGTTTCAATCCTTAATAAATTGTTAACGACTTCAGCAAAAATAAGTTCACTTCAGCAATAATAAATTCTAATTAGCAAATATAAGTTCAGTTTAGCAAAAATAAGTTGATGAGAACAGGCCTAACACAACACTAACATAGCTAATTCACATCAATAATATTATGAACAAAATAAATCTAAGTACAAAACAATGATAATTAATCAATCAAACAAAGCTTTAACCCCAAAAATTGGGGTCGGCTACATGAACCAAAAAATAATTATTCCATGTAGTCACCACATAAATTTTCCTCCATCATCCCCTGCGATGAAGGACCTCATTCTCTTGTAAAACTAAAAGATTCATATCATTTCTAACTCCTTCCCACCAAGTCATTTTCGGTCTCCCCCTACCTCGATTGAGACTTCCATAATCCCACCCTTCCACTCGTCGCACCGGGGCTCCCTCAGGTCTCCGTCTCACATGTCCGAACCAACGCAAGCGATTTTCCCTTAATTTACTTGCAATGTCTACGACCCCAACTTTACGACGTATGACTTCATTCCTGATTCTATCCCTTAGAGTGTTCCCGCATATCCATCTCAACATCCACATCTCCTATTTTTTGAATGTGCTCTTTCTTGTAAGCTCAACATTTTGTACGCAACACTGTAGAATTTTCCCTTTAACTTTAACGAGATGTTTTTGTCACATAACACTCCCATGGCTGCTCTCCATTTAAGCCACCCAGATTTAATCCTATATGTCACATCTTGGTCAATATCACCGTTTCTTTGGATAAATGACCCGAGATATTTAAAACATTTCCGCATATCTAGGACTTTTCCATCCAACCTCACCACCGCATCACTTACCCCCCCCCCAGTCCCAAAGCGGCATTCCATATATTCCGTCTTACTCCGACTTAGCATAAACCCTATAGACTCCAACCTTTGTCTTTATTGCTCTAATTTGGCATAACCCCCTCTTTAGTTTCATCCACCAATACGATATCATCCGCAAACAACATACACCATGGTACTTCATCTTGTATTTACCTTGTTACTTCATCCATAAAAAATGCTAAAAGAAAAGGACTTAACGCCGACCCTTGGTGCAACGCAATTGTTATAGGAAAGTCTTTAGTCAACCCACCACAAGTCCTAACATTTGTGGACACCTCCCGATACATATCCTTAACCACATCAATATACCTTCGTGGTATACCTTTCTTCATCATTGCCCACCAAAGTACATCTCTTGGAACCTTGTCATAAGCCTTCTCTAGATCAATGAAAACCATATCGGGGTCCTTCTTCCGCGCCTTATAAAACTCCATCATTTACTTCCATAGTGGATCTCCCAGGCATAAAACCAAATTGGTTTTAAGAGATGCTTGTGCATGCCCTCAACCTATGTTCTATCACCCTCTCCCACAGCTTCATAGTGTGGCTTATAAGCCTGATCCCTCGATAAAGGAGGAGGGTTGTAATAGGTCAAAGACAGCCAACGTAAAACTCAGTCACATCTTATGACATGATACAAAACAATGATAGCAATAATAATATTATGAACAAATATGATATATGAAGATAAAAATATCATGAACAAAATAATATATATATATATAAATATATGTGAACAAATAATATTATGATCAAATGATATTAAGAATAAATTAATTAGCAAAATAAAAGAAGAGTTGAACTGGGCTAAGCTGAGTTGAACTGATTTTAAGCTGAAGTAAATAGCCCCTAATGCATGAATGCCAAAGAAATACTAAATCTATATATCTTCAAATTTGGGGTAAAATGATGCCAAAAAACCTTCTAGACCACTTCCATCAACCACTATCTCAAGTTTTCCCCTTGCCTCTGCATCTCATTACCTTAATACCTTGTATCAAAACCATCAACAACTATTCATGAAATCAATCCCTTCTTTTTCCAGAACCTTTAACCGATCAAGTACCAATGACCAAGGTTATTTTTCCTGCCTAAGAAACCATTGGTTATTAATCTATAATCCAACTTGTCACGGTGGCTTCTCTTTTCCACTTAGCCAAGATTTGTTATAATAGCACTGTCACCTTGGTAAGTGCAATGCTCCATCAAAAATAAAACTATTTCTCCTTAAACGAATAAAAATAATGCCCCTTTAGAAAACTAACTGCATATCAGAGGAAAAGAAGTTCAAAAAAAAAGCCTCTCAGCTATTTATCACCTGGCTGAAAACCTCTGAATTCACCTTAACTGACTTTCTAAACTCAACTCACTTTAGCTTTGAATTGAACTTAGATGTTCTTATTTATATATATATAACTTAAACCGAAGTCTAATTTTAAAGATTGAAAACAGTGTGACAGATGAAATTAACGAAGAGTTAGGGTAGCAATAATTAGAGGAAAGGATTGTGTTTTTAGGTGTGTGTGTGTGTGTGTAGGTGGGGGGGTGGGGGGATGGTGGGGGGTGGGGGGATGGGGAGGGAATACAAGCAAATGATTTCTAACCTCCCTGTAATTTCCAATGATGGAAGAATTACATCTAAACAAATTGCAAGTCTTTAGAATCTTGTCCCACGAGATTACATAAAGACACAATTCTAAATTATAAATGCTTGACAGAGTATTCATCCTTCAAAAAAACTGCATAAAGCTCAGAGCTCACTAGTGAAAAGATACATGAAATATCAACCATTATCTAAAGAATAATTCTTCTCTCCTTTCTTTCAAGTTCCCAAAACTCCAATGGAATTTGAAAAACATATTCCCTTTAGCAAGATTAATACTGGCCCAAGCATACCAAAAATGTCACTCATTGACATCCTTATGAACAATTAGAAAACAGCAACTCCAATGCACACATCTTATAAATGTCCTCAGCTGTAAGCAATTACCAAAAATGGAAATAAGATTTAAAACTCTACACATAAAAGCAGTATTTGGCCACAAAATTTTAAAAAACATCATAACAACAATTACAACAAAGTTTTAATCTCAAAAATAATTTGGGGACAAAAAGGTATGTTTAAATCCACTACCTCGATTCTTCCCTATTCAAAGATAATTCTCCTCAACCCTGATAGCCTCATATAGCCAACAACCACCCTCATCCAAGTTTGCTTTAACTTTACTCTACCTCTACTTCTCGATTCTCACCTTAACAGCTTTTTGCCACTCTTCAAACCTCCTTACAAGTGTGTAGCTCAATCTCCGCTTTATATGACCAAACCATTTTAGACGATATTCCCTCATTTCCATAAGCACCAACTTCTTAATAACCCCAGTTCTTATTGTATGCTTTCTTGTATGCTCAAAACCCAACATAGCATATGCACATCTGCCACATTCATCTTATGAATAGGACAATTCTCCAAGCCCAGCCATTTGTATCATATAAAACACCAACCTCATAGCTGTATAATAGAATTTCCCCTGAATTTATAGGACATAAAATGCACCTACCAGAATTGGTAGGGGTAATTGCTCCAATATGCCAGTGTTATTTTCATGCAAGTAGTTGATATCACCAAGCCGCCACACGTATTAACTACATGCATGAAGATAACACTGGCATATTGGAGCAATTACCCCTACCAATTCTGGTAGGTGCATTTTTTTGACACTTTTACAAACTCTGGTACCAAAAGAAATAGGCAGGACAAAAAGGTTCAGTAAATCACATGAATTACCAACCAAGCTGATTGGGACTTGTCAAGAATTAGCATCCCTTCCTCCCAGCTAGAATCAAAAAGGCACTTTGAAGAGACAACCGTTAAAACTGAAAGGTACGGAAAAAAAGAATCAGCCTCTTGGCACCCATTTCACATCGCAAATAGTTGGGCATATCCTAAATTGGATCCTAATGAAGGAAAAAAACAAGGATGATATAAGCAGAAAGTCTACGATGGCTAATCCATTCAATTGGCTTGTGAGTTGTGGCTCAACGAGTCAATGTCTAGTAACCTTGTTCCCAAAACCCAGTAAAATCAAACTGTCAAGGAGATGCCGCAACTAATTCCTCACTGAGAAGTCTCAAGAAACAAATTTCTACTTGCATTTTACATCTAAGTGTCTAACAAAGGCATTTCAGAGAAGCCCCATATAGATGTGCACATTCATTGCTAGTACATGCGTTTTCCAAAATTATTCTTGACTATGAACCTTAACGGCATGACCTATAGCAGGAAAAGATCCACAAGGTAGCAAAGAAGGATGACTTCTACAGAACTATCCACCTATAAGGATATGCCCATTTCCATCAAAACCTATAAACTTTCAAGTGCTACCATACAGTAGTTTACGCAAATTAGGGAATAATCACAAATTAAGGAATAATATTTCCATACAACCAACCTATAATACAGCAACATATGATACCAGTCCTCCACTTGGAAGAAACATGATACATAAATTAAGAGACATCACCTTGTAAGACCTATGAATCCAAGCATAAGTTTTCAGTTAAACAGAAACCTTAGACATCCAAAAAAGAGCATAAAATTGTTAAGAGAAACCCAACAGTTCAATTTACTGAGCTCTAAAGACCAGAAAATTTCGACAAAGGAGACTTGAACGGGTAGCAAAATAGCAAATTTACTTCATTTGTTAGCTGCTAGTATGCTACCATGAGAGGTCCAACTAAAAAGGAAACTTCCAAATAAATTTGTTCATAGGCTACTGCTGAAGGTTGACAAAAAAAATAGATAACACAGCTGTGAAAAAACAAAAGGCGAAAGGATGACTGATTTTACCTCAAGAGCATCAACTTTCCTCCAAATAGAAACATAACCCCACTACAGACCCTACACAAATAAGTAAATAGAAAAGAGCATGACTCCTAAAATAAATTTATAATATTCTATAGACCTGGGTAGGAAGCTCGACACCATGTCATGTGTCACCACTCATTCATGAGCTTTGAGACACTCTACAGCAGATTCTAGTGAGGACTAACAAAGCTATTTCCCGTCCCACAAAAAAAAAAAAGGTAAACAATATGTCAAAAGATCATGGATGACATAGATTGAGCCATTGACGATGCAACCACGAAAATGGCAAAGGATTCAAGAAAATAAGCCCATGGAATGATACGTGACCAATCCCTTGTTTGGGATCAAAGCTTCATTTTATAATAAATGCGACCAGAACCAAACCTCTCTTATAGGGATTCAATTAGCACTAAAAAGAAAGTAAAGCTAACAATCAGACACATGTCAACTCCAGATTCATTTCTTCTCCAAAAGCTTTTCCTCTTTTCTGTTAAATGATATGTAATCCTAGATAAGCAACTTCAAAATTTTGTAACATATACAAGACCGCTCACTAACTCAATCTTACACGACATCAAAAATCAAGAGAATAAAACATAAAGATGAGTAAAGGCAACTCCAAGAAAAGAAATCTAAAACAATATTAACTTTCAATCACAAAGCCACTAATTAGACATGGACATACGTCAATGAGACTATTTCACTAAAAGATTGGCATATAAGAACTTGCAGTAGACTAAATTATTAGTTTAGTGGATTAATCCCACATGTGGGAAATTTTTTGAACAAAACAATCAAGGGTCCAAAACACTGCATATGTAGCACAACAGATCCAGAATATACGGGTTTGAATGTGAATCATAACCATCTATCAATCAAAGGTCAAATGACAGCCATTTCAAACCTCCAGGAGGATTAGCACCTGCAAAGTTTACATAAAAGCAGGAATTCTTCCAATAAGCAACATTTATAAGGTGAAGAATCGAAGATGAACATAACAGAGATAGCATTTGCACATAACCCAACCAGCTTAAGGCCTCAACTCTTGAGAGTATCTAGGCCTCTATAAAAAAAAGTAGAGAATCTTTGTATTCAATATCTTTATCCATTTCAAGGTAGTTGACTAGGCAACAATAGATACACGTAAAAATCGATGGACTGTCGCCAAGCATCAATGCAAATCATATTAAACCAAAATGTTACTTAGGGAGTTAAAAACACACACACACACACAGAATATGTACCTACGAGGAATTTACAAAACATTTTTAGTCAGGAAATATTACTGCAAAAAATTCAGGCAAAGAAATACCACATTGTCAACCAAGCAAGCTTTGATTCCTGGTGAATATATTCAGTTTCATACACACTCCCTCTCATATGGAGGAGCTCCAAAGACTAATCCTACTTCCACTAAAAAATACACTGGGAAACAAGTTTCTATCATAATGAAGAGGACTAAGACCCTGCTATATATGGCATCATTGGAAGTAGAAATTCAAAAATAGGGATAAAAAATAATGACAAGAAATATACACATGGAATATGTCTCTCAAATGTACACAAGCAATAACTTGCCTCAGTGGTATGGATGGTACATACAACACATTGATGGTCGCCGAATCAACCAATGGTAGTGTCACTCTTATCACAGCTGCACAACAGGATCACACATTTGACACAATAAGCCCGAAGATCAGCACCCAAAGTTCCCGATGCCAGCAGCAAGAGCAGCCACCAGCTGACCTTTTTTAGTTACCCGATCACCACTTCACATCATCTAAGACCATCGACCAACCCCTCCAATTCCCTCCTCCCAAAACTCCTCCCACTATAACTAGCGTCTTTAGACCTTGCCGCAAAGTAAAATATCAACCAAGCCACCATGAAATATACCTCAACCAACGCCTGAATAAGCATGGCAAGCGATCTCCCAAACACTCCAGCTAAAACCCATCTCATAAAAGCCCCACACATGATCAACTCCAAACACTTGAGCTGAATCGATTGATGAATCATGGTCATCAGCAAATAACACCCCTCTTTCACAATCTCCCGCCCACCCCCTCCTCTCCTAGCATTTGCAATCGTAACCCAAGAATCCACCGCAAACGCAAATGACACCACCGTATCCATCAAAAACCAAGCAAACAAAAACCCGGAAATCTCATCATTATACCCTGCCACCCACGGTGTACTAACCGAAAACGGCATCAACTTCAATCTCAAAAACAGCTTAAAAAACGAGTACTGATCATGAATTTCGCCGAAAAACCACAACCCAATAATCTGTGTCAATGCATCCCTAACTGCCCACCTCATCAAAATAAAACCAGAAAGCTTCTTAACCCCTAAATTCGACCCGCTCCACACCGTCCCTAAAAACGTCGAATACCGCCCTAACAAATCATTCACCACCGAAACAAACACAATTCCAAGCGCCCACGAGTATGTGATAACAAACCCTAGAATCACCCAACCATAAGCCGCCGATAACACACTCACCAGAAAGAACAACGCCGCCGCATCACGGCGGCCTAACTCTAACCCCGCGACAAAGAATTTCAAATCAAAAACAACATTACTCTCTCTTTCTCTCTCAATTTCTCTCTCCTCTCCCCCAATTTCGTCGAAATCCAAAACCCTAGAATTCGAATCATTTCCACTCGCACTCTCCACCCCTAATTTCCGATAATTCTCATCGATTTCAACCCTCGAAAACCTAAATCGAGTATCAAAATCATGAAGAGCGACAAAAGTAGAGTTCAAATTAGGGTTTCGGTAATTGAAAAAAATCGATTTATGCTCATCGTCGTCGTCACCGGAGAAGAAGTCATCGTCTAAAGTACCGACACGTGTCAAATGGAGGAAAGGCCGGTGACGACGGCGGTGGGCACCAGAGGAGGAGAGAGAATCGGAAGTCGGATTATTGTGATTGTTGTTGTTATGGTGGTTGTTGTTGTTGTTATTGGCGGCAAAATCGAGGCGTGAGAGAAGTGATTTAACGGCGGAGTCACGGTCGATAACGGAAGTGACGAAAACGGTGCCGTTTTCGAGGAGAAGACGGAAGGAGAAGAGGAGGAGAGAGAGGAAGAGGAAGGTTGGGAAGAGAGAGAAGAAGGTAGTGGTGGTGCTACGGAGGATTCCGGTGGTTGTGTTGTGGGTCCACCTTGAAGATGGTGGATCATCATCAATGGCAATGTTATTGTTGTTGTTGTTCATTTGATTGAGTTTTTGATTTTTTGGGGAAATTTTTTTTTTTGGGGAAATTTTTTTTTTGGGGGGTTGATTATTTTTGTTTTTTTAGGGGTTGATTATTTTTGTTTTTTTAGGGGTGTTTGATTTGTTTTGGGGGGTGATTAAGTTTTAGGAGTTGTTTGTGGATTTGTGTTTGGACAAATGGACATGTAGGAAATGGGAGAGAAGAAAGTTTTGTGGGGAATTGTGTGTGTAAATGTGTAGTAGATGATGTGTTAATGTTTGGATTTCATTGAATTTGGGGAGAGATTGATATTACAATGTTAATATTTCACCAATAATGTAGAGCAATGAGGATAGTAACGATAGTAGCTCGTTTGATTAACACAGGAGAGAAGGAATGATGTACGGAATATTAGGTTTTCATGAGAATCAATGATTTATAGGCGTTTCTACTTTTGCGAAATACTAATTTCCTATAAACTTTCGGGTGAAATTGATATAAGAAAGTCGATTATTTGGAGGGGTTCGGGAGAAATTTCTTGCTCGGTGTATATTTTGTGGACCTTTTACTTTTATAAATATGCGAAATTCGATTACTCGGATTGTCGGAGTATGTATTGTGGGAACGTTTGTATTTTTATTGGAATTTGCATTTCTTATTTTACAAACCAAGCATAGAAGAATTTGACTATTTTCTATGAGTTTATGTTTCCAAGAAAAAAAAAATTTTAAGTATATAAGTATGGATGTCAAAAAAATTCATTTTACCCCTGGCTAGGTAGGTAGTAACTTTAAATTGATGTATATATATCTCGCTTCTACTCTACATTCGTATTCATATAGCCGATATAGGAAAGATAGATTTGCATTCAACTTAGACGGTCATTATCACAATAAAGAAACATCATAGCCCCTCATGCCCACAACCAATCTCACCCACAACACCACAATCCCACAACCAAACTAAAACCTAAGAATCTTTTTAGAGAGAGAAAGCAACAATGATAAAACAGTGATGGTGTCGCCGATATTAGGAGAGGACAAGAGAACAACCCCAAAATAAAGATGTGTTGCCGCTTCAAAATCATCTGCCACAATTGCTTGTGTTATCGCCAAATAACTTCAAAATGAAGATATGTGCAGTCACAAGATGATTTCATTAGTCTATTAGGTAAGGTTAAAAATTAATGTACAAAAATACTCTAATTTGATTATCCTAAAAAGAAAAGGATTGTAATTATCCTTTTCAACCCGCTTATAAGTTAACAAATCGATTTTATCAAATTGAACACTTCTTTTATGTCAAAGTTGGGCTTATATTAAGAATATCATAGATTTAGATTACTTTAAGCAAATGATTGAAAGTTGCTATTATTCCGATTAATTTTCCATTTGAATTTGGAGGTCACTTTTCTTCATCCATCTTATTATTGTATGTAATCTTATTTTATAACCTTTGAATCTGATTACAACCTTTTCAATTGCATTAAAGTGTTTTGTTTATTTTGATGGATTGAAATGTATAAAATGGCAAAAAAATTTACGAGTTTCTATATAAAAGAGAAAGAGGGGGGAAAGAGAGAGAAAATATAGGGATAATCGAGCATAGAGGGAGTTGGGCCTGAGTGAACAATTGATTTGCTGTTTGTGGAGGCGTGTGAACTAATGTGATGGAGTTACCATATTTTATATAGTTAATTAACTCTCATTCACACATTATAACTTTTTAGGATAGGATTAACATTTTAATGAATACCTTTTTAAATATTTTGCATGAGAGTTACACCAAAAAAAAAGTTAAAGATTGTATGTATAAATTTTTTGTTTTTTAGAAAATTAAATTTAAGATTAATTTTATAATAATTTATGTAGTGCTAAGGGTAAATACTCTTCTCCTTCTATGTGTTTGTTTTTTAGTTAGGTAACAAAAACAAGTTAAATTCACAAATGAAATTCATACCTAAATAACTTTTTAGGATGAAAAATAATAAGAAAATGTAATTATAAAAATTTAAGAGCAAAATGGAAGTATTGCTTTTGAACCCAACCTAGCACAAAAAAAATCATAAAAATTCCCTAAATATAAGGTATCTCAATGCATATAGCTTATAGTGAAACTCTCTATTCTTGACATTAATGCCCACTTTTATTAATAAGAAGCATAGATTAAAAAAAAGTCATGTGAAAAACTTGGGATAGGTTGGTTGTGGCAAGTTGGCAACCAAGATTGATTATCAACTATTGCAATGACTAAGGACTTAAATAACAACTAAAAGTGCATTGCAAAAGTGAAGCTTAAATTATGCTTCTTAATTATTAATGAAGTTTAAATAAATACTAGTTCAAAATATTTGTGAAATACAAAGGCTTGTTGAGAAAGCCAAAATTAATCTTCTAATGGAAGCTAAAACTAAGAGGTTGTTTGGTTTGGCTAAGAGAATCAAAATAAGCACAAGAAAAAGATATAATGGAATGAAAAAACCTTAGATTTACTATGTTGTTTGTTTTAGATCGGAAGCAGAATCGAGTAACCATACAATCACCCTCTTAAATCACTATTAAAACTCAAAAACCACCCAGCAAGCCACCCCTCCTATCTTACGTCATCCCCTCGCTGGATCTCTCCCACCCACTGCCGGACATCAACGGCGCTCCACCATTCTTCGTTGCCTTCCCCTCCCCCAAAACCAACCCTTAAATTCACAAAAACACCCTCAACCACCCCTCGCCACCTCTACCCACCCACTTGTCTGATGTGGCATACCCATCGCCTACCCTTCTTCCTATCGTTTGCGGGCCTTCCCTCCCTTCGCAACTTTCTCAAAGCACATTATCGCAAAAATATATTTAAATAATCTCAGGAATCTCTCTCGCCACTTTCTCTCTTTCCTCATTTAACTTGTTCATCTTCCATAATCTATTTCAACCACTCTTTCTCTATCGTGTGAATTTCATAATTGCTCAACATAACAAAATTCTTCAATGTTTTACTAATTTTTAGCTCACAATTATTAATTATCGTTCAATTGTGTATATAATACTTGCTTTTTGTTTGTTAATTGTTATTTAATAGTTATTGTTGAACGTTATAAAATGCACATTTAATGTCTTTTTTTGAGGTCTAATGAGGAGTGAAAATTCATAAAGTAGTATGATAAATTGACTAAAACACCGAAATCCTGGTTTAAGGTTTCGTTTATATAAAAAAATTAACTTATTAATCCACAAAATCTTTTTAAAATGTCTTACTTGGGTATTGTCATTAGGGAAGCTTTATTAGTCACAAAACTTTTGATTATGTTATTTTTTTCTTTTATTCTTATGGAAGGTAATGAGACCGCTCACAAGATGGCTCACCTCAATCCTATAATCTACTCTACTAGAGTTTGGAATGGTGGATGCCCAAGTGAATTAGAGGATTCATTTGCAACTGATTTTATTTATCAATAAATTTCCGACTTTGTTGTTTCCATATAAAAAAAATTCATAAAAAACTTTTTAAATAGTCGTTGTTCACAATTTCTATAAAAAAAGATTTTATCTGATAAAAAAAAACTTTTTCAAAACCCTATAAAAATATTGTAGTTCTAAAAATTATTAAGGTTCTCCATGAAGTTTGTTAGTTAAGAAATAACCCATCAAAAAACTGCATAAAAAAGTGTAATGAAAATTTATGAGTAATAGTCAAAATTAATTAAAATGAGTTAAGCTAACAAGTAGGTACTAAGGCCCTGTTCTCCTCAACTTATTTAAGCTGATCTGAACTTATTTTTGCTGATCTGAACTTATTTTTGCTGAACTGAACTTATTTTTACTTATCTGAACTTATTTTTGCTGAACTGAACTTGTTTTTGCTGAAATCATTAACAATTTATTAAGGATTGAAACTGATTTTTGCTGAACTGAATTTATTTTTGCTGAACTGAACTTATTTTTACTGAACTGAACTTATTTCTGCTGAAAATACGTAAAAATAAGACGAGGAGAACAGGGCCTAAACTTTCTATTTTTTTTCACCTTTTGGGTACTCTAGCCAATTTTCGGGCATATTAACTAACCTAAAAAGTTAACTAACCCAACCTTAATAACAAATACGTTTAGTTTTAATTTTAAAAATAAACGCACCAAGTTCTATTAAAAAGAATATTAACTAGAAAGTTTCAGTCACATCTTCATCTCTCTGACTTTTGTTCACCCGGTCTTTCAAAAGGATGAAAAACAAGTTTCATATAGCTAGCAATAGTTCCAAGATTCGTAACTTGGTGAAGCAATCAACCAAATCTTAAAAATGCTTACACCTAATTTTGGCAACCAAAAAATCAAACTACCAAAATAGCATAAAAGGTCAAGATTAATTAACTACCCCCGGCAAACATTCATCAATGACACTAAATTAACTCCTCAAACCTTAATTAACACCTCTTCCTCCTTCCAGCTCAGCTAAAGCAAACGCAACATCATCACTCATTAACACACTCTGTTATGGTCGATTTTCCCTGACTAGACTCGACCCCAGACGAGTCAGTAACCGTTAATCCGAGATTCGTGGAGACCGTTGAACAGTTCAAATCAATTCTTCAGCAGATTCAAAAGGTTGAACAAGTCTACTGGGAAGGTACATTGAACCTGGACAAAGATAAGACTTCGTGGGGAAAAAGAAGTAACTGCTTTCCTATTTTTTAGGAAAGACGGTTACTAACCTAAGAAGGCCGTTGGGAATGCTTCCTAAGTCTCAATGCTATAAATTCAGCTCACTAATCAGTCCAAGGACACAAGAACAGCTCACTGAAAAATACTCCTAAGCTAAATCACTCTCAAATTGTACTCTAAGCAAAGCTCATCCTACGTTTATCATAGTGGAACGGTGGAATTACTCCCACCCGCAGTTTTTCCCACTTTGGGTTTTCTGCGTCATCAAAATATTGTGTCTCGTCTACTTTAATTTCTTTCATTTTTATACTTTGCATTATTATTCTTTATTCAACGAATTGCACAATCCATCTAGCCGTCGTAGTCCCAACCTAAGATCGTTCTAAGCGATTTTTGACATAAACAATTTGGCGCCCGTCGTGGGGCCGACGACTAGATCTCGTTAAAACAACCTTTTATATTTAAAGTTTCTAAATTATCCCTAGCATTCGTCATGGAAACGACTCCTCCGACCTATGATGAAATGAGAGACGCTATGCTGAAAGCATACGAAGATCTGAAGAAACAACGTGAGGAAAATGAAAGAATGGCCTCTGAAAGTCAGAAGTCCATCGACGACCTTCGCAAGGAAATCGAATCTGTCAAAAGCAGAGCCTTACAGCAACACCGCAACATTGAGGATGTGCCTCGCATGATGAGTCTTACCTCAGACGAAGAAGAGGACGATGATACGCGCGAGGATCACGATCAGGAGCAAAACAACAACGACTAAGGCGATGGCCGGGATGACGAGACAACCAGGAAGATAGCTCGCATCGAGGCCCAGAACGCCAAGTTGCTGAAGATACTCAAAAGGATGCCAGGAGCACCCCTGCCCGTTGTGACTGAAGAAGAGGATGGATATGCCGCGTCTCCTTTCGTGGAAAGCATTGCTATGGCTGACATCCCTAGGAGACTGAACATCCCCCCTCCAACGAAGCTGTATGACGGTAGCACGTGCCCCATAGAGCATATCAACCACTACAAGCAGCATATGTGGCAGTACTTGATCCCGCGTCACCTCCTGGAGCCTGTCCTCTGCAAATCCTTTGGCGCAACCCTGACGGGTCCCGCCTTAGAATGGTTGTGTGATGTTAAACGCGGAACTATTACTAATTTCAAATCTTTGTGTGACAGGTTCTATGGCAAGTTCGATGCCTCCAGGAACGTCGAGAAGCAGACCAGTGACCTGTACCGCATAGTGCAGATGAAGAACGAACCGGTCCGCGACTATTTTGCCAGATTCAACAAAGAAATGATCGGCATAAAGAACTACGATGTCAGGACTGCGATTGAAGCCTTCAAAAGAGGACTGTACACAGACTCGGAGCTGTATCGCGACATGACCAAGTACCCGTGCCTGACGTTCGAAGAAGTCAAGACTAGAGCCTTAGCACAAATGAGACTCGAAGACGATATGGCGATCCGTAGAGCATTCAACCTGACCGAAGCTGAAACTAGTCAAGGGAGCAATAATCGACGACTTCAGCGAAATAACCGACGAGACAGACGTCGGAAGCCTTACAACAGGCCTAACCAGGTAAACAATGTTAATAATGGTAACAGAACTGACACTCGTCCTGATTTTGACAGGTCCAAGAAGAACGATGCCGACACATACCCCGATATCAAGGACTACGGATTCTGTGTCGACATCGGGGGCGTGGTGAATGCTATCCAATCCCTAGGGAACGTAGCCAGATGGCCAAGGAGGAGTGACAAACCATCCGAAAACAAAGACAAATCTCGATGGTGTGACTATCACGCTGACCACGGACACACCACTGAAGAGTGCAATGCCCTGAGAAAAGAAGTGGCCTATTTACTCAAAAAGGGTTTTCTTAAAGAACTGAAGGGCAAAGGAAGCTCAAATGCCCGAGACGCGTCTGGACGAAATCCTCCTAAAGCACCCCCTCCAAACAAGGTAATCAATGTGATTTCTGGTGGATCTGATATTTGTGGACTAACCTATTCTGCAGCTAAGAAAGTAGCAAGAATGAGGACGCCCGAAAACGTCGTACCAAGTGACGCAGCACCGAGCCGCGACAAGGAGCTCGAGTCCATGACGATAGCCTTCGACGAATGCGACCTGGGAGATTACAGAGAAGAACATCACGATGGATTGGTCATATCCCTCACGATAGGAAACTGCTTGCTAAGACGAGTCTTGATCGACGGAGGAAGTTCGGCAAATGTTCTGTTCAAAAGCACCATCGAAGACATGGGGATCGACGCTAACGACGTGCCCCGCAGATCGACCGTGCTCGTTGGATTCAGCGGAGAAGCTCTCAATNTCAACTTATTTAAGCTGATCTGAACTTATTTTTGCTGATCTGAACTTATTTTTGCTGAACTGAACTTATTTTTACTTATCTGAACTTATTTTTGCTGAACTGAACTTGTTTTTGCTGAAATCATTAACAATTTATTAAGGATTGAAACTGATTTTTGCTGAACTGAATTTATTTTTGCTGAACTGAACTTATTTTTACTGAACTGAACTTATTTCTGCTGAAAATACGTAAAAATAAGACGAGGAGAACAGGGCCTAAACTTTCTATTTTTTTTCACCTTTTGGGTACTCTAGCCAATTTTCGGGCATATTAACTAACCTAAAAAGTTAACTAACCCAACCTTAATAACAAATACGTTTAGTTTTAATTTTAAAAATAAACGCACCAAGTTCTATTAAAAAGAATATTAACTAGAAAGTTTCAGTCACATCTTCATCTCTCTGACTTTTGTTCACCCGGTCTTTCAAAAGGATGAAAAACAAGTTTCATATAGCTAGCAATAGTTCCAAGATTCGTAACTTGGTGAAGCAATCAACCAAATCTTAAAAATGCTTACACCTAATTTTGGCAACCAAAAAATCAAACTACCAAAATAGCATAAAAGGTCAAGATTAATTAACTACCCCCGGCAAACATTCATCAATGACACTAAATTAACTCCTCAAACCTTAATTAACACCTCTTCCTCCTTCCAGCTCAGCTAAAGCAAACGCAACATCATCACTCATTAACACACTCTGTTATGGTCGATTTTCCCTGACTAGACTCGACCCCAGACGAGTCAGTAACCGTTAGTCCGAGATTCGTGGAGACCGTTGAACAGTTCAAATCAATTCTTCAGCAGATTCAAAAGGTTGAACAAGTCTACTGGGAAGGTACATTGAACCTGGACAAAGATAAGACTTCGTGGGGAAAAAGAAGTAACTGCTTTCCTATTTTTTAGGAAAGACGGTTACTAACCTAAGAAGGCCGTTGGGAATGCTTCCTAAGTCTCAATGCTATAAATTCAGCTCACTAATCAGTCCAAGGACACAAGAACAGCTCACTGAAAAATACTCCTAAGCTAAATCACTCTCAAATTGTACTCTAAGCAAAGCTCATCCTACGTTTATCATAGTGAAACGGTGGAATTACTCCCACCCGCAGTTTTTCCCACTTTGGGTTTTCTGCGTCATCAAAATATTGTGTCTCGTCTACTTTAATTTCTTTCATTTTTATACTTTGCATTATTATTCTTTATTCAACGAATTGCACAATCCATCTAGCCGTCGTAGTCCCAACCTAAGATCGTTCTAAGCGATTTTTGACATAAACAATTTGGCGCCCGTCGTGGGGCCGACGACTAGATCTCGTTAAAACAACCTTTTATATTTAAAGTTTCTAAATTATCCCTAGCATTCGTCATGGAAACGACTCCTCCGACCTATGATGAAATGAGAGACGCTATGCTGAAAGCATACGAAGATCTGAAGAAACAACGTGAGGAAAATGAAAGAATGGCCTCTGAAAGTCAGAAGTCCATCGACGACCTTCGCAAGGAAATCGAATCTGTCAAAAGCAGAGCCTTACAGCAACACCGCAACATTGAGGATGTGCCTCGCATGATGAGTCTTACCTCAGACGAAGAAGAGGACGATGATACGCGCGAGGATCACGATCAGGAGCAAAACAACAACGACTAAGGCGATGGCCGGGATGACGAGACAACCAGGAAGATAGCTCGCATCGAGGCCCAGAACGCCAAGTTGCTGAAGATACTCAAAAGGATGCCAGGAGCACCCCTGCCCGTCGTGACTGAAGAAGAGGATGGATATGCCGCGTCTCCTTTCGTGGAAAGCATTGCTATGGCTGACATCCCAAGGAGACTGAACATCCCCCCTCCGACGAAGCTGTATGACGGTAGCACGTGCCCCATAGAGCATATCAACCACTACAAGCAGCATATGTGGCAGTACTCGATCCCGCGTCACCTCCTGGAGCCTGTCCTCTGCAAATCCTTTGGCGCAACCCTGACGGGTCCCGCCTTAGAATGGTTGTGTGATGTTAAACGCGGAACTATTACTAATTTCAAATCTTTGTGTGACAGGTTCTATGGCAAGTTCGATGCCTCCAGGAACGTCGAGAAGCAGACCAGTGACCTGTACCGCATAGTGCAGATGAAGAACGAACCGGTCCGCGACTATTTTGCCAGATTCAACAAAGAAATGATCGGCATAAAGAACTACGATGTCAGGACTGCAATCGAGGCTTTCAAAAGAGGACTGCACACAGACTCGGAGCTGTATCGCGACATGACCAAGTACCCGTGCCTGACGTTCGAAGAAGTCAAGACTAGAGCCTTAGCACAAATGAGACTCGAGGACGATATGGCGATCCGTAGAGCATTCAACCTGACCGAAGCTGAAACTAGTCAAGGGAGCAATAATCGACGACTTCAGCGAAATAACCGACGAGACAGACGTCGGAAGCCTTACAACAGGCCTAACCAGGTAAACAATGTTAATAATGGTAACAGAACTGACACTCGTCCTGATTTTGACAGGTCCAAGAAGAACGATGCCGACACATACCCCGATATCAAGGACTACGGATTCTCTGTCGACATCGGGGGCGTGGTGAATGCCATCCAATCCCTAGGGAACGTAGCCAGATGGCCAAGGAGGAGTGACAAACCATCCGAAAACAAAGACAAATCTCGATGGTGTGACTATCACGCTGACCACGGACACACCACTGAAGAGTGCAATGCCCTGAGAAAAGAAGTGACCTATTTACTCAAAAAGGGTTTTCTTAAGGAACTGGAGGGCAAAGGAAGCTCAAATGCCCGAGACGCGTCTGGACGAAATCCTCCTAAAGCACCCCCTCCAAACAAGGTAATCAATGTGATTTCTGGTGGATCTGATATTTGTGGACTAACCTATTCTGCAGCTAAGAAAGTAGCAAGAATGAGGACNGTCGCCAAATGCGACAGTTGCCAAAGATACGCAGGAGTGACACATAGACCACCTGAAGAATTACATCCAACGCTTTGTCCATGGCCCTTCATGAAATGGGGGATGGACATAGTTGGGAAAATTCCCCCGGCACCAGGGCAAAAAGTGTTTTTATTAGCACTGACGGACTACTTCTCTAAATGGATCAAAGTAGGTTCATTTAGCCAGGTACTAGACAAAGAAGTCATTTCATTTCTTTGGACTAACATCATATGCAGATTCGGAATCCCATCAGAGATAGTCTGCGACAACGGATCTCAGTTCATCAGCGACAAGACTAGACAATTCTGCGACAAATGGAACATCAAGCTACGTATGTCAACGCCAAGATATCCACAAGCCAACGGGCAAGCAGAGTCGAGTAACAAAGTTATTATTGCCTCACTCAAGAAAAGACTCAACTCAGCCAAAGGAAGATGGGCTGAAGAGTTGCCTGCGGTTCTATGGGCAAACAGGACGACGCCTAGAACATCGACGGGACAAACCCCGTTTTCCCTAGTCTACGGATGCGAGGCTGTCCTGCCATAAGAAGTACGAATCCCAACTGCCAGATACGGTCTCATGACAGAAGAGCAGAATCAAGACGAGATGGCCTCCAACATCGACACGCTTGAAGAACTAAGAGAAGACGCATATCTAAGAATGGCGACGCATCAGCAAATCGTCGCAAAAAGCTTCAACAAAAAAGTTAAGGCAAGAGTGTTCAGAATTGGGGACTGGGTATTAAGGAAAGTGTTCCAAAATACCAAGGACCCGACAGATGGTAAACTGGGGCCAACCTGGGAGGGACCGTATCAAATCGTCGACATAGCAGGAAAAGGGGCGTACAGACTAGTCTCACGAGATGGTAAGACCGTTCCAAGAAGTTGGAACGCGACACACCTTAAGCTTTACCACTTTTGAGTCAAAAGTGCAAAGGTAATAAATCCTCTCTAAGTTTTTCACTTCGTTTTACACTTCGACGAACAAGTACTGACTTAAGCATCGGAGGGCCGTTGGCAAAAACGCCAACGGCCAGTCCTAACGATGCGTTTATGCAGGACCTAAACTCCAGAGACTCGTCACGATGACACAGTCTAAGCAGCCCAACGCAAGTAAATATCAGACGAAGCACGCCAGAAGGTACCTAATCAAGGCAGAGCTTCGTCAGATATTAAGGGGCAAATATGTACATCTAACTTAGTCCCCCGATACGCTAGACCAACGAGGCACCACGACGCCTAGTCTAAAAGCAACCNGACCAACGAGGCACCACGACGCCTAGTCTAAGAGCAACAGTAATAAAGGTCTTGAAACGAGACTGAAAATAACGTCTCGCCATCTTCTATACGTGCAATACACAGACAAAAATGCGCAATAAAACGCATAACACAAGCAGTCAAAGACTATAGTGACATATCAACGCAAGTGACTGAAAAAATCAAAAGCAAACACACAGCATGTCAACAAAAGCAGTCTAAGCACACAGAAACATTTAAAGATGTTCAAAAGTCACAAAAACTAAAGTACTTAGTCGTTCCCATGAACGACAAAACACACAAGTAAATTGTTCAAAAGGCCATACAACGGCCATCAACAGACTTAATGTTTAAAATATTAAAAATTCAAATGTAAAGTGGCCAACAGTCACGCCACATCTTCATCATCCTGGTTCATCTCAGCAGCAAGCTGATCTGCGTCAGTAGAAGCAGGGGCAGACTCAGAAGTGGATTTCTGCTCCTCAACGGTCGTTTCTTCGTCAACCAGATCAGCCATACTTCCGATTCCAGTCAGGTACCTGTCTAGTTCGGCCTGAGCATCCTCCAAAGTCAGCTGTCCATCCACAAACGTCTTCAGGACCTTGGCACGACCAAACAAGATGTCAAGGGCCTTAGAATTCTTGGCATCCTCCTTAGCAGTATGAAGCATCTCCTCCAAGTTCGCCACTTCTTTCTTCTTCTCAGCCTCCAGCTTGACCAAAGCAACCTTGAGACTAGTCAAGTCAGCCTCGGCCTTTTTCGCCTTCTCCTTAGCCACATTCAGAGCAGTCTGGGCTGACTCGACATCCTTCTCATATGAGACTAGACGATCTCTCGTAGCAAGAGTATCTTGGAGAGACTGCACAAAGCAAAAACAGTTTAAACAAAGGAAATCCGGTTAAGGGCAGATGAAACACAGTAAAAGGAGACGAACTTACATGTAGCTGAAGGTTAATAGCTTCACTTATCACTTCAGCAGGAGTCATCTTCTCCAGACGCTTCTTAGCTGCCGGAACTAGAAGCTTCTCGGCAGAAGGCCAGATAGAAGTAGTATCAGCCGTCTCAGCCAAGAAATCCTCAGGGAGCATGATCAGCAAACCACGACTCTGGGACGACGAACTCCTTGTGGACGCCCCTCGCTCAAACGTTGGAGATGGGGGACGAACCAGATTAGGTTTCGTCTCAAGAATCTGAACGTCAGCAGGATCAGAACTCAGTTTCTTCTTCTTCGAAGCACGCTCAAACATCTCGTCCATCGACATTTTACCACTTGCACCTTTACTAGAAGCCGCACCTGAAAAGCAAGACGAGACTGCAATCAGACCAAGCAGAAGATAACCGCAACAATAAAAAAAAAAATGATCGATACACACGAATACCTGAAGCCATGTCGGGATCCTCACTAGCAGTAGCCGCACTATGTTCTCCTTCTGTCTCGTCTTCTACTACGGTAGGACGAACGAATGTACGATCTTCGACGCTGAAAGCACTAAAGAATTCTTCTACTTTAGCAGCACTGTCAGCCTTAGGACGCAACGAGCTTGAGCCGATACCTACAAGAAAGGAAAACATAAGCAAACAAGTCAATCAATTGGAAAATATCAAAGCGAAACGAAGGGTCTGTACCTTCGAAACGCCACTGGTCTGGAAGCCAATTCACGAATTCATCTAGAGACGATTTCTTCACAAATACAAAACGGGGACGCCAACCCCTGTCATTGGAGTAACCCGATTATTCCACTAATGGACAAGCGCCACTCTTTAGCACCAACGCGCAACTTTTATCTTCTTTCACTTGAATTTTATAACAAACCATCAAATAAAAAATATTAAGAGGTTTCATCGCAAGAGGGTTAAGCCCTTCTAAGACATGCAAGACCCTCCAAGTTTGGGGCATCAGTTGGCCGGGTCCGACCGACAAAGCCTCCATCAACGCCTTGGAAAGAGGGGAAAACTCATAATTAAACCCTAGTTTAAAAGGATATTCGTACATCAACACGAAACCTTCTGGGCAGTCGACAGCAGGCCGTGCCCCCGGAACTTCGATCACCGCCTCTTTCGGAAGACCAGCAAGAACCCTAAAAGCTTATACCCCCGTCTTGTCAATTGAACTCAGAAGCTCCGCCTCGGAGGACTTCTCTTTCGGCTTCCCCATTTTTTCTAGAAGTCTAAACGAAAATCTAGATCTCTTTGGTAAAGCAATTCTACTAGACATCCAAGATAAAGTTCAATGGAAGCAAAATTCAAGAAGCAGGAAAAGTAAGTTACCTGAAAATTTGTTGAAGAAAGGATCAAAGATCTAGCACAATCACGCCTCTCGAAGTACGGCTACAGTACGACGCTCCTCCAGATTCTTCCTTTTTTGTCAGTTTAAATTTTTCAAATTTTTTATCTTTTATTTTTTGTGAAATTGTAAAAGTAAAAAGTAAAGGACATTTATAGGCAAGTAGTTGGGGGGGGGGGGGCAGTTATTGAGTACGGTTACCAAGAGTTAGTGGGAAGTTATTTCATAAAGGTGGGATTATAGCTCTTCAACTGCCAAGTTGCCAAGTCAATAATCCGGGGCAAACTGTTATGGTCGATTTTCCCTGACTAGACTCGACCCCAGACGAGTCAGTAACCGTTAGTCCGAGATTCGTGGAGACCGTTGAACAGTTCAAATCAATTCTTCAGCAGATTCAAAAGGTTGAACAAGTCTACTGGGAAGGTACATTGAACCTGGACAAAGATAAGACTTCGTGGGGAAAAAGAAGTAACTGCTTTCCTATTTTTTAGGAAAGACGGTTACTAACCTAAGAAGGCCGTTGGGAATGCTTCCTAAGTCTCAATGCTATAAATTCAGCTCACTAATCAGTCCAAGGACACAAGAACAGCTCACTGAAAAATACTCCTAAGCTAAATCACTCTCAAATTGTACTCTAAGCAAAGCTCATCCTACGTTTATCATAGTGGAATGGTGGAATTACTCCCACCCGCAGTTTTTCCCACTTTGGGTTTTCTGCGTCATCAAAATATTGTGTCTCATCTACTTTAATTTCTTTCGTTTTTATACTTTGCATTATTATTCTTTATTCAACGAATTGCACAATCCATCTAGCCATCGTAGTCCCAACCTAAGATCGTTCTAAGCGATTTTTGGCATAAACACACTCCATCATCGCCTATAATCCATTAACAAAGCTGTCATGCTTGAAGAAAATCCAACACATAAAAACTTGCGTTTTCTTTTAGATTTTGTAGGATTAAAAAAACTCAACTTTAGGAATAAAAATATTGATGTGAGGTCATGAGTTAACAATGTTGGGTTAAATTGCCTGAAATTTTATTTGGGTGTTCCAAAGGTGAAGAAAAAAATTGAGTACTCAAAAGATAAAAAAAAAAAATAAAATGAAAAGCTTGATACCCAAATGTTATGTTAACTCGGTTCAAAACAATTAATTATTTACTAGAATTTTTTTTTAATAATCAAATCAGAGCATAAATAACAAAGATAAATTACCCTCCTCTTAGCATTCTCTCTCCTCAAAAAACAGCTCCTCTCCACTATGCAAAAGGATGAGTATGTGTTATGAAGAGGATGGGCAACCTCTTTTTGTGGAGGACATACCTCCTTGGCCTATGTGCAAAAAGAGCATTAATTAATTGCTAATTTTTATTCTTTCAAAAATTTAAAAAAAAAATTTGTTAAAATAAAATAGAAATAATAGTGGGGTGTACATATAAAGTACGAAAGAGGATGTAAAAGAGGATTCTCCTTGTTATACGAAAGCATGCATAAATGTTAAAAGGGTGAGTTGGTGGACAATGAGGTGGAGGAAAGAGAAAGTGAGGTGTCAAAAGAAGAAAAAGAGAGAGAAAAAAAATAATAGGAAGATCTCTCTATTGTGTATGCTCTTAGGAGGTATTTGGTATAGAAAAAACAGCAAGGGTAACGGAATTATTAAAGTTTTACCATTACAAATTGTTTGATATGAGTTGTAGGGAACCTAATCAGTTTCCAAAGGGAAATAGAATCCCTTAGTTTGTTACTCCCCTAACATTTGAGGAAACAATTACTGTTTCTCTCAACAAATATTCTCTCTCTCACTACTCTCATCCCAATATCACCAAAAACCCTAGATTTCTCAACTTTATGCTCATAATTTCGCAACTTCTTCCGTAGATTTCGCACAGATTCTTCAATTTTTCTACCTGAAATCTTCAGAAAACCAGATCGAACATTAAGGTTGGTTGAAGGAAACCTTAGATTTCGAATTTTTAGTTGATTGTTTAAAATTTTCAATTAAAATGGTTTAAATTGTTTGTATTGTTATTTTTTATGTCGAATTTGACCTATTTAATGCGATTATCACACTATTTTCGATCGATTAGTATGCAATTTTTGTTTTTTTTTCATATTTTTCGTTTGATTTTTTGCTATTTTTGTTCTTTTCGTTTGATTATTTTTGTTGGTCATTAGAAAGATACCTTACTTCCATTGGTAATGGAGCTCCTGATGTAAGATAAACTGTTGCTGGAGTTCATTTACTTCCATAATCAATTGAGTTGTGGTAATAATGTGTTTGATTGTGGTAATATTAGAATTGTTAGGGTTTCAAGTGTCCCACCTTCAGGTGGTTTATCATCGCTTGAGCCAAGTAGGGGATTAAAGCGAAAAATCGGGTGTATCGATGTCGCTACACAATTCGGTACTCGAAAGAATAAACTTGGGGTTGATTATGATGTGATTATGACTATAGGGCAGGGGAAATTTGGGTCAGTGTGGTTGTGTAGGTGTAAGGTTACTGGTTTTGAGTACGCTTGTAAGACGTTGAAGAAAGGAGAGGCGACGGTGCATAGGGAGGTGGAGATAATGCAGCATTTATTGGGGCATTCGAGTGTTGTAATGTTGAAGGCTGTGTATGAGGATTGTTATTGTTTTCAAGTTTTCCATACCAAACAATAGGAAACGAAATTGTGGAAATCGTTTACGTTACATTAGTAATACCAAACAACACTATCCATTACCCTTTCCCCCCTATTTTGTTTCCTTTCCATTTACCTTAATGTTTCTCATACATACCAAACACCCCCTTAGATTTCTCAAGCCATTCAAACTTCTTTAACACTTCACCTACTTATCACTATACAAAGACACTATTTTCAAATTTATATAAAAACTTAACACTAAAATAGCATATAAAATTGCGCAAAATACTACCCAAATTGTGTTTCAAACCTCTCTACATCTAGTAATCATTTTCATCATTTTTTTACACAAATTTATAGTATTACTCGTAATTCAACGAGAGCTTTCCCTAGATAGAGTTGAGAAGTTTTTAAATTCCCATATTATGGTTACGCTTTTCAAAATTCCCATTATACTGTCCACATTAGCATGTTGTATAAATTTTAAATTTTTTTTTCATTTCTCAATACCAAACCGCCATTTGGATTAGCAGTTTTCATCAATTTAATTTTTTAAAAAATAAAATATGGAATTTTAAAGGAAAAAAAATAAAGAACATAAATGAAATTGAAGGATGTATATTGAATATGAATATATATATATATAGAGAGAGAGAGAGAGAGAGAGTGAGTGCTAAAAATCCCAAAAATAATTGAATAACATCATTAAAAATCAAGAACATAAAAGAAATCCCAAAATCAATGGAATTTTGAACATATACGAAATCAAAAATCAAGATCAAGAACATAAACCTTTTAAGGGATGTAGGTTATGCCGACATCATCAAGCAGTGGTGGAAGCTAGCGACGAGTTGGCTATAAGGCAACTACGATTACTAGTTAGTAGGGGTGTGCATAAAACCCGATCCGGAATACTCGTCCCGTCACCTGCACTACACGCTTATTAAAAACGGGTATTTTTTGAGCAAAAATTGGATTTTGCGAACCGGATACCGAGAATATTTCGGTTCGGGTACGACCACCAAATTTTGGTGCACTGGGTACTCGGTTTAATTTCTTTATTTTTATCTGTTTCAAATTTATTTTTTCTTTTTAGTTTTGAATTGGGCCTTTTTTACCACATATATTTCTTTCTCATTGTTATACTATAACTAGCCACTATCTCTTTCCTTTTTCTTATTTTTGTTATGTTTTCTTTGTTTGTGATCCTTTTTGATGTTGCTTTGATTTTTTATGATTTGTTTATCAGTGTTTTTTTTCTTTTCAAATTTTATTTACTTATTTTTGTTCAGCTACATTTATTACATTAGTTTAGGGGATAATGACTTAATGCAATTATGTAGATCACATTATTAATTTTTTCATTTAACTATACTTTATACAATTATGCTTTATATATATCTTAAGTGAAAAAAAAATAAGAAGATGAATTTGCAGATACCCGCTTACCCAACCCGACTATTTCGAGTACTCGCATATCAGGTAACCGAAATAATGGGGTCGGTCTTGGGTAATTAAACACACTATCCGGTAGGGGTGTGCAAAACCGGAAATCGGAAATTTTCCGATCCGGAAATTCGGATATCCGGATTTTCGAAACCAACAAAATTGATTCTGTATCCGTTCCGGAAAAACCGGAATTCCGAAAATTCGGATATCCGGGAAAAACGGATCGGAAATCCGAATATCCGATTCCGAATTATATACTAGAATTTTCTCTAAAATTTACACATATACCCTTAAAAACCGGAAAACCGGAATTCCAGATTTTGTTTTCCTTAAAAATCCGGAATCCGATTTTTCCGGTTTTCAAAAATCTTGATCGGAATTCCGATTTTTCGAACCGGAAATTCGGAACCGTAAAATCTTGCACACCCCTACTATCCGGAAGGTAGGGTAGCTGCTAATGCACACCCCTAGCTACCTGTTAGATGGTTTACCACCACTTGAGTATCACATTTTTTGTCCAGTCGAAATTGAATTACAAGAGCAATCAACTAATTCAAGACTGAAAATCTAAGAAATAATTTTATTGAGTGAAATCTAGGTTTTTTTATTTTTTATTTCAGATTTGCATGGGTTTTTTTGGTTGATTGTGTTTGTTTCCATTGCTGAAGAAGAAGGGGAGGCCTAGCTTCTTTTTACTGAATGTTATGGATGATTTTGCAAATTGGGAAGACCCTATTTAGAAAAGTGATTTTCTACTAAAGAAACCGTTATTTCAGATAGTGGTTTAGGGTTAAAAAATCGCTATTTTAAATAGGTGTTTAGCCAAAAAATCCAAAAAAAAAAAAAAAACTAAAATACTTAATTGGACGGTAGTTTGGGAATTTATTAAAAAGAAGTTATATCTATGAAATTGTAACTTTGTCAATATTCTTAAGGAAAACAACAATAATTCAACGCCCTTTCAAAGTTTGAGGGAAATTATAAAAATCCGCGAGATAAATTTACTAAATTAATCTCACCATAGTGTTATTTAGTGACTTGAAAATATATAACCGTAACTTAATTTTTGTTAAAAAAAATTATGACTTGATACTTATGTGTTAAGACTTGATAAAAAATATGAGTTGAAAAATATACTACGTATAGTGTAACTTGATAAATTTATCACCCATCCAATAATATTATCCTTTTTATATCCAGCAAAGAAACACAATATTAATATCAATACATCCAAAAACAAACAAAAAAGAACAATCATAAAATAAATAAAATACTAGAACACACCTTTTAAAATCTTACTTTTGCGAAAACACACCTTTTAAAAGGTTTTTTGCGAGAACACACCTTAAACTTAATTTTTTTTGCGAAAACACACCTTGATGCCGGTTTCCGGCGTTGACCGACCTTTTCAAGTGTTGACCACTACCATTTGCCTAATTGCACACTTTTTCGGTTATTTGTACACTCTTCCTCTTCCTCTCCTACTTAACCCAACCCCCCTTAAAAAAATCATCACTAACCTTTCTCATAAACCACCACCATTACTCTGCTAGCCACCACCACACCGTCTTCACTACTAGCGGCATGACCACATGCCTTCACACTACCAAAATGCATTCTCATTTACTAGGGTTATGGGATTTTTTGTTCTAATTTGAAAATTTAATTTGGGTTGGATTAAGTTTGAATTTAGTTTGATGTGATTCAATTTTGGTCGAAATTTGGAGAATTTGTTTTTTTTTGCTTTTCGTATTTAGGGATTTGAATATTCTTGGTTCAATTTTGATTGAAATGGGGTGGTTATGGAGGTGTGTTCATTGATGAATGAGGTGAGGTGGTTATAGAGATGTGGGAGGATGAAGAAGGTAGAACATAGAAGAAAAGCCAAAAAAACTAGTGGAAGAGTGGATTGAGGTTAAATTAAGTGGTTAAAGTAGGAGAATTTTAATCAATGCCGGAATCCAGCCTCAAGGTATGTTCTCAAAAAAAAAAAAAAGTTGAAAGTGTGTCTCCGCAAAAAAAAAATTTTAAAGATGTGTTTTCGCAAAATATAATTTTTAAAAGGGGTGTTTTGACAATTTTACCTAAAATATAAATACACTTATGGAAACCAAAAAAAAAAAAAAAAAAATAGAAAACCACCTTTCTCTATCTTCCTCTATACAACATTACAACACCACTACCACCATCACCCTCAACCTCTGTCATTCAACCACCATTTTTAAAAACTCTGAAACTCACTTTCTCTCTCTTCAATTCATGGTATAACACTAAAAAAACCTTCTACAAAAAAATACCCATTAAAATAAAATTCATAATTCATGTTTTTTAAAACTTTTTTTCCCATTTTTTATACTAAAATTGTACATTTATTTAGCATAATCCAGTGAAATGCATACAATATCTTTACTTTTTGCAGAAAAATCTGAACAAACAGAGCAAAAAAAATCCTACCAACTACATTATTTAAATTTGTTTTTATTTTTTAATTTTATTTTAATTGTTCATGCAATTTTCATGCTATTTCACTTACACCCATGTCATCTTTTTCATTTTTAAATGGGTATAGTTAAAATTTGAAGATTGAAGAACCCTAATAATTTTTTATTTTCATGGATTTTTTCCCTTAAATGGGTATAGTTAAAAGTTGAAGATTGAAGAACTTTCAGAAGGTTACAACAATGGAGGTTTTAAAGCGGAAGAAAAATAACAATGGCGAAATTAAGAGGAAAAGAATTAATGCTCGTGCTTTTAAAGAGTATCATATTACTCAAGCTATGAAAAGTAAAGGTAAAAAAAAAAATAATGACTTTTTTTTTTTAAGCAATTTTGTATTTTTATTTTATTTTATTTTTTTGCTTTTCTGCTTAAAAACACTAAATTTATTTGTTGTTGCTGGAAATTGGGTCAATTACTATCAATTATTATTTTTAAGCAATTCTGTTTTTTTTTTTCATTTTTTAAAATAATTTTTTTTAAGGCTTAAATTCACCGACATGTGAAGGGAAAAATCAAAAGTCGCAAGAAAATGGCTCAATGGAGGAGAAAGATTCACAATGTCAGAAGAAGAAACAAAGGTTTGTTTATAATTTATTTATTTTTCTTTTTAGTAGTTTTAGTTATTAGTAATATAATATATGATTTCAAACTTTATATCATGTGGACCTTATTATTGTTTATTTATTGAACAAGGTTTTAGTATAATGGACCATGGATTATGTTCTTTTCACATAAAGTATTCTTTTTGTTTGTATATATGAGTTAGATACTTAGAATGCATATTTAATGTTTGACTTTTGTTTGCATATATAACAATAACAAAGCGTTAGTCTCAACTCTCAAATTAATTTGGGATCGGCTAGACATGAATCAATTATGAGGAGTCGCAAAAGTCATTTGCAGAATTCCTTTTCCTCCGACCTTCCCTATTTGACATTAAATTTTCTTCGAAACCCCAACACCCTCATATGACTGCCTAATCTTCCCTATTTGACTTTTGTTTGCATATGATTGCCTTACTTTCTATTAGTGTTAGAACTCAGTCTTTTGTATGTTTTGTTTACTATTCCAATAATATTTATTCTGTTTTGTCAATGTTCAGAATCGACTCCGATGGCAATTCACAGCAGCTTGGCAATGGAGAAGAAGTTTTCGGTGTTCCGGAGGCATGAGCTTTAATTTCTATTTGGAATTGGTGCTGATATAGTTCTGCAATTTTTTGCTTGAGCATGAACTTTTTTTTTTTTCCTTAGATGAACGCTTGATTTTTTTCGTATATGACGTATTTGTTCCTGAAATTTCCCCTTGTTCAGGAAAGCCGTGAAAATGATAGCATAGAGGACTTTTTTTCTTGTTCAAGCGCTAACACAGTAACATAATCTATTGCTTATCTAATGTTGTAATGCGTATGGAGTTGCCAAGCTGTTTAAATTTTCTGTTTCAGCAGTAATGGTGGGCATATTTACAATGAGAAACGTGTCTGTTTTCTTGACTATTATGTATGACGCATATGCAGTGTGGGTTGTTTGTAGTCAAGCTAAGTTATGTGGGTGGGCTACTATATTTCTGTTGCGGGCGTGTGGTTATTTTGGACCTTTTGGACGGAGGTAATAGCTACTATACTGAAAGGGGTGGATTGTTAAGAATTGCATTAAGGTGAAGTGATGTTTCATGGTGCACGTTGATGCTTTTTTTGGTTTGAATAAGACATTTTGAACTGAGTTATTTTTAACTAGATTAGTTTCAGCAGTAAATCGTAAATTTCATTTCCTATTACTTAAGATAACTATTTTCAACTCCATTTTGATGATACAAAAGAGAGGTTTATAGGAAAGCTGAATTTCTTGAAAAGGAGTTTTTTTTTTCCTCCAAAGGAACACAAACATTTAGTAAAAGGTCAATTCAGGGAGGGACATCATGGTGTATGTGCTTGCATATGACATTGTATTGTTGAATGTAACTAGAGCTGGGGTTGGTGCTGAGTTTTGGAGGGTTAAATGAGTCAATTAAACCTAAAGCCATGGTATGTTGCATTACTAGGTACGAGGGGTCAAGCGCTTATGCAGTAACTTTGGATGTCATGGAGTTGCCCATGAGTGAGTGCTATAAGTATCTTGGAATCTTGTATCGATAATAGAGAGTCTGGCTATAGTGATCAAGATGTGACTCACTGGACCAAGTCCATTTGACTTAATGTAGAGCAGGCATTTGGTATTTTATGATTGTAACATTTCTTTAAAGTGAAAGGGAAAATTTTGTTGGATAGCTATCAGAACGAAGTTGATATATGAAATTGAATGTTGGGCATCTGAGGTCTACATTAAGAAAATGGGGGTTGCTTAGATGTGTATGTTGAGATGATTGTGTGGAACATAATGAGAACAGGATTAGTTCTGAAGATATTTGAAGCAGATTTGGAGTTGCGGTTTATAGGGAACAATTGATGTTGCTGGTTTGGCTGTGTAATAGAAGGATCCAAGATGCATCAGTAATAGAGTTAGATGGGTATAATGTTGTGATTATGTTGATCTCTTAAGGAGCTAAAGAAGACTGAAACTGATGTGATTGGAGATAGTTAAAAAGGAATATGATAAAACTGTTTTTGATGAGCAGGTGGCATTTGATTGCAAGAAATGCAGGGGGAGTATTTGAGTTGATGCAGGGGGGAAATTTGGATTGATAACCACACATAGGACCAAGTTTTTCTTTTTCTTTTCAAATCTTCCTCTGCTAGTCTGTCTCTTCTGACGGTATCTATTTTTCATGGGACAAATTTAATTTCTCGTATGTGGAAAAATTTAACTTCTCGTATGTTCTTTTTCAGTTCCCCCTAACTCCCTAAGCTTAATAGTGACATTTCCCTCTTCGGAGACCAGAAGGATAAAGAGTGTGCACTTGATTGCTGTTGTGAGTCCTTGTAGTTCAGTGACTTGATTTTGGTTCATTCTGATGCAGTGCTTTTTGTTGCTTTGACCTTTAGTGTTAAATTTATTGAAAACTCATCGAACTCACTCACTCACTCTCCTGCTGCAGCTGCTGTGTTTTAGAGTCATCTGATTCCCAATCCATGATAGTATTTAGAAACTGCTGTTTTTATATTTGACAATTTAGGCTGTTTTTGGTAACCAAAATCTTTGGGAATGCAGAAGATGGTATTGGTTACAAGTGCTACACTGCTACATACATAATTCATGTGTGTATCTTTCACTAACACTATATTTGGATAACAACATAGGGAAGGGGGGAAAGTGAAGTTCCATTTTTCCTCCAAAACTCTCCACTTTTGGAAGGATAGTGTTTTTAATGGAGGGGGAAAATGGATCCCTCCTTCTCCCTTCTCTTCCTTCCCAACCATGTATCCAAATAAAGGGGTGTTCCCTTTTCTTTCCCTTCTCTCCATTTATCTCCATTTCCTTCTATCCAAACAAGGGTAAATTTCTATCTGTGCAATGAATCAATGATACAAGTAGCTAATCCTCATACCTATTCTATAACAAGGAGTGTCTAGTAGGAAAGCACATCCATGGAGAATTAAACTTGTTTAGCTTTCTTCTGTACTGCCATCATATTTTTTCTACTACTTAAGTTGTGAAGTTACAACATGGAATTCCAGTTGTATATTTTGATTCTATGATAAATTGATAGATTATCTATACTTGACTGTGAACAGGCATCCCCGTCAGCAGGTGTCCTGTCCGCTGAGATAAAGCATGGTGAAATGATAAAGGATGGGACTGTTGGTTCTAAACAAGTAAGCTCACATTTTAGATAAGTGATTTTGTGATTATTATGCATGGATCAGAATTCCACTTGTTTAGCTTTCTGCTGTACTGCCATTACTTTGTAGCTCAATATCACATTTTGCCTTTGCTGTAAAAACTGAACTCACGACTTGGAGTGTCCAACTGTATACTTTGACCCTATTATAAAATTGATATATTTATATATACTTGATGGTGAGCAGGCTTCCTCGCCTATAGATGTCCTATCTTGTGAAATAAAGCATGATGAAGTGACAAAGAATGGGGATCTTGGTTCTAAACAAGTAAGCTTATTTTGTTGTTTGGTGATATTCTTCTGAAGCTATTTTTTTCTGTAAAACCTTCTGTTTATGTAAATTATGGCTTTGTTTTTGGTATTTGAACCTTTATTATGGCTTCTTCTTTTTCCCTTTTCCAACTTTGCCCTGGTTGATTTACAGATAGTGCTAAATTTGGAAATATTTATCTTCTTTTATGCACGTCTGTTATTTATTTTTATTTTTTTTGTCGGGTGGGGCAGGGGCGGGCTAGGGCGAGGGTGAGGGGGATCCTATTTTGTGAAAATCGGGACTTTTGAAAGGCTTTTGGATATAAGATGTCAAAATTGTTTATAATGACCCTCTTTATCTGACTGACCCTCTTACTGCTTTAGCAACTTTTAGCTGCATATCCTTCTAAGCTCTTTTTCTTGACTATCCATAAAGTAAGCATTCAAATTTAAATACTGGAGGTCTGGAGCAATGTTCTCCGGCCGCACATCATATGACCAAAGGAAAAAAAAATTGTTCTTTGGATTCGAAGCTAATTTTTAGTTGTTTTAAATCATGTGATCAGCTATTTCAATCTTTGGTTGTACCAAGAAAATTTCCCAACACATCAACCACCAGTCCACCACACATCAACTGCCGTTAATAACTTTCACATTTTTATTTTTTTGTTTAGCATAATAACTGGTGAATATTTTGTCTTTCATGTGCAGAATTTGGAAGACCCACCTGACTGTAAGACAAAAGTTCCTACATACATTGAATACTGTGTGCCTGTTGGATTGTCATATGTACAGCTTGAGCAGTACTGTGAGATATTGATTAAAAATTCAAATTTGCTTTGCTCATTTTTGAAGAATGATTTATTGGACAGTCTCCATGAAGTTCTTATTACAATCGCAAAGGTTGTTTTCATTTTAAATTCTGCTGTATAAGTTTTGTAGATTTTTATGGATTCTTGCTTTTACGAATATGGCTGGAAGCCTGGAATCTCACGTTGTTTTCCTTTTCAGTGCTGTGATCACCCATACCTGGTGGATCCATCTTTACAAAAGTTTGTCAATGACAGACGCCCAAGTGGTGATTATCTGAGTAATGGAATAGAAGTCAGCGGGAAGCTTCTATTACTTGATAAATTGCTTCGAGAAGTTAAGGAGAAACAACTTAGAGTGCTTATTGTATTTCAGGTATGTGGTTTTTATATTTGTTCTTGTTTGTCCTCCCATTTATGCGCTTGTTGATAGAATTTAATGCATCTTTATATTTTGCTTTCATGGGTTGGCTATGCTGTTATTTTTTTTCTTAGCACTAGTCTGTTTGCTTCTATTATTATATAGTCCAGGCCTCCGCTTTGTTTTTGTATTTTATAGTTCCTTTTTTTCTGCTTTGCTTAATTTGATATTTTATATCTATTAAATATAACATATTTATATTAGAGTGGGTTAAGCTTTTGGTATACTCGTGTCCCTGGACTATATTGTTGCATTTTTTTGTAATGAAGTTAAATGCATAAATGTGTATAGCTAGTTAGCTACTGCAATTTTACTTGATGTGCCAATGTTTAAGTGATGGCTGCTATACTCATTTGTATGCATCTGAAATCCTCAAATATCTCCTCATTGTCAGAAAATTCTAGCACTATTATTTTTATATTCATCATCTTATATCTTTTGTGTTCATATAGCAGAAGAGCTTTATTTCCATATTTCTTGGCATTATTGATTGTTTACTTGACAAAGATCGATTTTTCTTTCACTTTTGAAAACTTGTAGTTGTTACTGTTTTCTTTTAAAAGTTGCATGACTATGAACTGGACTTTCTGGGTGAAATTTGAAGCTGAAAGATGCCAATTTTGACAGTCTTGTATCTGAAGGTAGAAACAGTTGCATGAGTGTTAGCATCCTTGTTAAATCACTAATCCTTTCAGATTCATCTTGTTTGAATATCAATGATCTGTAAACCTGGAATCCTGAATTCAAAGCATGATTTTTCGTTGGAATGTGTCATTTTACTACTGTGTAAAACCTGAACTTATTACAACCAAACATTAAAAATCTCAGCAGTTGAAAATTTTAAGCTAGATTTTCCTCTTGATATTGATGCTGATGTGATGGTTTTCAGCCTGTCTATTCTTCATTACTTTTGGAATGGATGGTGTATGTCAGTTACAATCATTGCCTTCTATACAGAGATATTTTTTGGCTACAGTTTGACCCCAAGTTAGCTTATTCTTCTTCTGTGGGCGACTCGTTGGCTATTGGCTACCCTGATCCTGTCTTTTGAGTAATAGTCTGCATTCATTATTCATGATAATTTGCCTATTGGTGGAAAACCTTACATTAAAGATCTTAATTTTATCTCCTGCATTGCCTTATTGTATTTTTAGCTAGTGATTTTATGATTTCAGGTGCATCTGACACCTATCACATTTGGTTTAATTTGTACTTTATAAACAATAATTTGGTTTTATGTTCTTTGTCATATCTTTTGGTGCAGTCGAATAGTTCAAAATCAGACTCCATTAATCTTCAACACATTATAGATGACCTAATATGTCAAAAAATTGGCGAAGAGTGTTATTCACATATCTATCGGGAATTTGATAGTTCAAAAAAACGTGCTGTGGTTGACCTTTTCAATGACAAAGAGAGCAGGAAGCTTGTGATGTTGATTGAGAAAAGTTCTTGTTCATCAAGCATCAAACTCTCGTCGATGGACTGTGTGATCCTGTTTAATAGTGATTGGAGTCCAACCAATGACATGAAGCCTCTGCGAAAAATGTCGATTCAATCAAAGTTTGATCATTTAAAAGTATTTCGTTTATATTCATCAAATACTGTGGAAGAGAATGCTCTAGCTCTGGCAAAAGAAAATGTTACTCTTGAGAACAGCTTGAAATTTTTTAGCTACAATACTAGCCATAAGCTGCTTCTCTGGGGTACCCCTTATCTGTTTGGTCAACTTGAAGAATTGCATAGGCGTTGTTCATCTATTGCAGATATGAACTGTCTATACGAGGATAAATTGGTATATGATGTTCTCAGTGAGTTAGCTGCACTATTATCTTGTCAAGACAATGATAACATTAGCTACTCACTCATCTCAAGAGTCCCAGAGGCGCATGCTGATTGTTCTCGGAATATAGCTTTACATGGTGAACAAAATGAACCAGCTAGAGATGATGATTTACCCCCATCTACAATATGGAATAGTCTACTTGAAGGGAGAAATCCTTTGTGGAAACTTTTACCAGGATCAGCGGAGAAGATAAGAAGAAGAGGTGAACCCTTGCCTAGTCCTGCTGAATGTGAAAATTATGATGCAAAAAACAAAAGGAGTCCACATTCTGGAGATCAACTTTTTTGTCCGAAGCCTAGTGTAGGAAAAGGACGCAGACCAGGTTCACGTAAAAGAGCTCACAGTATAGCTGGTACGTATTGTATATGTCTGTACTACTGAATGAATGATTACCTATGTATGCTATTTAAGTCTCTACCACTGAATGTCTGAATGATGAGCTATTTATGCTATACAATCACAATGTTATGGGCATAAAAAGAGTAACTAGTATGAAATATTTTGCAACCTAAGTCACACTTTCTTGGGCCTTTTGCAGGTTATCCAAAATTTCACGGCAATGCTGTTAAATCATCCTCTTGCAGAGATGATCCTAATATACCAAGACAGATAGAAGAAACTTGTCTGCGGAGGATGAGGAATCTTATACTGAAACAGAAAAGGCAAATTCGTGAATTTTATATTACTAAAGCTGAGGATAAGAAGAAGTTGGAAGATAAGCACCAATTGGAAGTGAATCTTATAAAACATAAATACAGAGAGACTCCTCCGCTTAAACAGCAACAGCTTAAGAAATTAGACCTCATTTATGAACAAAAACTGGATGAACACAATTGTCAGATGAGCATGAAGCGGAAGGAGCTCGAAGATCAGCATTTGGCGTCAAGGGTAAAAGAAAAGCTGCAGAAGGAGAAACTCTTTACTTTGTTGAAGACAAAAAAATTGAAGACATTGACCACATTGCTAGTCAAGTTGGCCCCCAAGACAGCATTGACCCAGCAGCTTGCAGTTACTGAAGATTCTTCTAAATCTACAGTCTTGATATCAAACGCTTCTGTCTCAGAAAGCAACCATTCTCAAGAGATTGAACGGGGCATGATAGACGCCTCTGTGCAATGTGTTGACCCTGGATTTTGTCTTGAACAGGAGCTGGAAAAATCAAAAAATTTATATGTAGAGTGTGATGATGAGAATCAAGCAATATCGATGATGAGAGAAGTATCTGATACTGCAGAATCGGGCACTCCTGCAAATGTTGTTGGGAAGCAGAGTGTAAAAGAGGTCCAGGGTGGAGACTGTAACATTAAAGCCTCGACAAGGGCAGCTAAAGGAGAGGCTGAGATGAAGGGTGCTGCAAATTTGGATGTTACTGCCGCTGTAGCTGGGCAGCAGAATGTAGAAGTGTATGACAGAGACTGTAACATCGAGGCCATCTCTAAGGAGTATGTAGAGACTGATTTGAGAGGTGCTGCAGACTCGGTTACTACTGCCACTGTGGCTGCACAGCATAGAATAGAAGAGGTTCATGATTTGGATTACAATGCTGCCCTCAATGTGGAGTCTAATGGAGAGGCTGATTCGAGAAGTGCAGCAATTATTCCTGTGGCAATGCAGCAGAGCATAGAAGAGGTGCAGGAGGGGGATTGTGACACCAATGTCCTTAGTTGGGAGTCTAACGGGGAGTTTGAGGCCACTGTGTTTACGAAGAAGAGGATAGGAGAGGTGCAGGATGGAGATTGTAACACTGGTGCCCTCAATGGAGAGTCTAAAGGAAAGACTGAGTTGAAAGGTGCTCCAGAATCTGGTACCACTGCCAATGTGGCTGTACAGCCAAGAATAGAAAAGTTGCTGGATGTTAATTGTAACATTGATGCCCTTGTTGGTGAGTCTAATGGAGAGATGAACCTGAGAGGTACTGCAAACTCGAGTACTGCTACTGTTAGTGCGCAACAGAGGATGGAGGAGGTGCAGGGTGGGGACTGTAACAGTGAAGCCCCCGTTGATGCATCTAATGGAGAGGCCGACATGAGAGGTACTGCAGGTTCTACTACCACTGTGTTAGGGCAGCAGAGCTTGGAGGAACTGCCGCAGTTTGCCTCATCAAGATTAGCTGTCAGCAGTGAATTCTTGGTGCAGCCACAAACATGCGCCATTTCTGGATATCCATCACCGTCAGAGCAGGTATTTCTTAAGATTCTATGATTGAAGTACCTTTTCTTCGAAGTTGTAATGTCTGTTAGTGGCTTTTACGTTGTAACTTTTCAAATGATTTGCGGGGCCTTTTTGATTTTGTGCATGATCTTGTCATTGTGTTGCTGTTTCTTTTACTTGCTTACTCATTATAACTTTTCTATCTGTGCAGCCAATGGCCTCTGCAAATCTTTCATGCTTTGGAGCTTCTGCTGTATCCAACTGTCAAACTAGTAGTGTCCATGCTCCTTGTGATCAGGGTCAGAATCAAGTATCTTTAGGGACTTTGGATTCATATTATCAGCCTGTGGTGCCATCACAATTGCAGTCATCTGCAGGTCAGGGACAGCCACATATGAATTCTGGCATGGCCTTGATCAATCGGCCTGTCAGTAGCTATTTTGAAGAATCTTTGCCTTTGAGATCTAATCTACCTCCGTCAGTTGAGTCAGATCCACTTGCGATGGAGCTATTAAGAATGCAAATGGAGGAGCAGGAAGCTATTAAGATTCATGAGGATAAAGTACGTGATCTTTAAGTTTATTGTTAAATCTTCTCCCTTTCTTTCCTAATCTTATATGGTAATACTGATACAATTAATGTTGAATGGACAGAAAATGCACCTGAGGTCCGCCTGTGAGAAGGAGATTCTGGATATTCAGAAGAAGTATGATGTGCTTCTTAAGGAATCTGAGAAGACATTATTGCAGAAACAACTGGAGCTGGCAGCATATTTCAAAAAAGTTACAGCCAACCAGTTATTGGCTAATACTCTGAGGTCCAGCAATCAAAAGCAGACATCATCTCCAAATTCACCAGGTAAGCAATGTGATATCTTTTTAGGTGTACCTTTATTTTATTGATATTTTACTCCCTCCGTTTCACTGTGCTAGTTATGCATTCTGCTTAGGGTGGTTTCCTGTTGGCTACGTATATGTTTAGAATGTTTTCGTTTATATAAATCATTTATTGGTCCTTAAATGAAAACAATCATTATTCCAAGTTAGTGGTCATTCCACTTGTGATTGTGATTAACAAGTAAAAACGTTGCTTTGATTATTGTAAGCTCTAATAAAGATATTGAAATCATCTACTTTAATAATTATTAACCCCACTACCTACTTGCCTAAATGACCGTGTAAAAGTCTGACATAACCAACGAAGTGAAACAAGGGAAGTATGTTTTTAAGTGGGGTGTTAACTGTTGTGCACCATTTGTATTAGTGTTGCAGTGCCACACATTAATACTTGGTGTTTATCTAAGAGTAAGGTGTGGGTTCACATTTTTCTCATCTCACTTTTGGTTGCATTAACACCTGACACCTCACTATTGTATAGGGACAATAGAGTATGAAACATTAGTTCTTTTTTATTTCTATACAAACATAAGGCTTAGCAATACTGTTTTCATCTTTCTCTTCTACTTTATCATCGACAATGGGACAGCCTACATGAGCAATTCCCTCTCTAACAGTTTTTACAACAATGCTAAATGATGTGAATACTCTTTTTGTTCATCATTAGTTCTTACATTTCCTTAGGAAATGTAATGAATATATAGTAGGACAAAGGACAATTTAGGTAGTTCATAATAAGTCAGGAGCTTCTAGAATACTTTAGTGTTAGGTAGGATTTTTTCTTATATATAGGCTTAGTAAGGGAGGGAGGAAAATATGTGAACTTTGAGTGAAAATTTGTGTGTTGTGAGCTAAACTCACTAGTGGAGAGTTGTAGGCTAAACCTACTTTAGAGAGTCATGGCCTCAAGCCATCGTCTATCCTTGTAGTCTGTCCTTCAAATTAATCAATATCTCACTTTCCTAGCACTATCAGTCCAAATTACTGTAATTACTAATCTGAAATTTCAGTTCATGTCGTCCTTTTACTGTTTAATCTAGTCCGTCCAAGTCGGTTCATCACAAGTAGTTATTGCAAAAGGCTGACATTTTTGTAAGAATAATTATTCTTAATTGTACATAATTTTCTGTAATTGGATGTTGTCAGAGGGTAAAAATAATGCAAGTGATAGAAGCTTGTGAATCATATCATACCCTGGATTACATGAAATTATGTGTGACAACTCCTTGTACTGTGGTATAATATATACATAGTAAATAAGTTGATGATGTCCTTGTGTTGGAACAAGTGCTGACTGAAACCTTACTTGTGCTAGCTGCAGATCTACTGAATGCAGTGCTCCAGTTTTCTCGGTTCAACTTGCCCGTGCAAAGTAATGGTATGGCAAGTGCTGCACACACACCACCGCCCGTTCAGGTGGTTAATCAGTTATCTGAGCTCGTAACTTTTGATGCAACCACTCCACGTACCTTATCTACGTCACAGGACATTGGAAATCCTCTAACTGGTTATCATGCAAGGTCTGCTGCGCCACACTTCTGCCCACAACCCAGACCAGACACCCCTTCGTCCTCATCAAATATGCCGACATCTTTCTATGGAGTAGCAAACCAGCAAACTGCTTCCTGGCTACATGTTTAGTACCCAGTTTACATTAGCCTGAGGTTTTGCCAGGATATACATTTCAGCTTAGCGGCTTGGCAACAAATCCACTTCTGCTGCAAAGGGGGTTCTTTTGATGTTTATTTTGCAGTTACAGTACAGGGTAGCTATATAAAAAAATTACAAAAGTTGATCTAATTAATCTATATATATATATTAGAAAAAAGGGTTTTGTTTTTGTTCATTTTGTAAGAAAAGTCTTGTAGAATGCATATTGAAGATAGGTAGATGCTGTTGACATTCTACTGTAAATGCCGCCTTACCAGGAAGTTCAAGGAGCTTTCCGATTTTGTATAGCTTATCATGCTGATAGTTAGCTCGTATTATTAGTAAAAAAAAATCTCAATTTCATCCTGCTCATATCACAATATCACACTCCCTTTGTTCCAATTGTTGTTGTTACTGTGTTTTTTTTGTTTTTTTTTTTTTTTTAAATTATTTTTTATCATTATTTTTTTTATTGCAAGGAATTGTTAATGCTTTTTATTTAATTTTTTTTTTTTGGCTTTTTTGTAGAGTAGAATCGCACCCTAACCACAGTACAAAAGAAATTAATTACACATTTAATTTAAAGTCAATTAATTAATTAGTAAATCAACTAAATGAAGATATATATTTATAAATATCTTGATTCGCTAAACACCCAAATATATTTTTATTTGAACAGATAATATTAATTAAATAAAAAAAATCCACACCTAAACCTAAACGTATTAGGAATAGAAAGATAGTTGACAAGGTTAGATTCACAATTGCACTATTAATGTGACCATTTATCGTCAAAGCATAAGACACATATCAACTAGTTTTACTACTGCAAAATATATATAACTTGCTTTTGATCGAAGTAGTACGTAGTTTAGGACCTTAGGTGCGGCGTTACGTTTACGTTCCCGTTCATGGCGGAATCATTAACAACTAACACAAACACTAACACTGAGAACGAAAAGAAGACGTATCATATAAAATTAATCTTGGAGTCATGCAAAAGCCTAAAACAATCACGTATTAGCCGGTGGTTAAGTCTTGGTCGTAAAATGCAAACCTACGCTGTGGCATATATTACACCTGATAAGAAGTTATGTTCTTCGTCCCATTACAAGCGTGGCCGTGGTTCGAACCCAAACTGGAATAACTGTAAGTTCAGCTTCAAGAAGACCGAGGACTATTATTTGTCCAAACACTGTACCATAACTATACAAATATATGCTGCGGCTGTTGGCTTGATGCTAGAAGACCGGCTCATTGGTACCTACGAGTTGCCTGTAGAAGACATCCCTCTTGGTCCCGGTCCACACCTGTTCCGCCAACAACAACTTCATCAGCGCAATGGGAATATTGGGGTGGTCCAAGCGGGGTTCGTCAACTTCAGCATCAGTCGAATCCCATCTGATCAAAAAACAAAGCCCAAGCCTAAACCCCGCTGATCGTCGCTGGGTGATGATGATCTATTGTTCTTTTAGGATTGTTAGTAATTAATTCAAGTACAAAAACATATTAGCAATGGTTGTTTAGTTTTATCAATTGTACTATGCATATACGTGTACTCTAATCCTAAATCCTAATATTACCAGTGTTGTCGATTTAAAAAAAAAAAAAAACATATTTGGATTAATGGATAGTAATGTTCTTCATATTGATTCATGTCTAACCGACCCCAATTATTTTGGGTTAAGGTTGGCACATAGAGCAAATCATGTACACATCAGTGCAATGGGTTTCCAAGGGTCCGTTTGGTAAGGCGTAAAACATTTTTAATATAAAATGATTTTCATTGAAAATAGTTTTCCATGGAAAACAACTTTTATGGAAACAGTTTTTCATTGTTTGGTTGCATGTAAAAAAAGTGATGAAAATAGAGAAAATGAAGAGGGTGGAAAGAGGTAGTGAGGAAAGAGTGTATAAGGGGATAGGAGAAAAATTGTTTTCCTTTCATTTTGGAAGGAAAGTGGTTTTCCATCATTGTAAGGAAAAATTTATTCCCATGAAAAATGATTTTACATTCCTTTGTATACCAAACGATATAAAATTGGGAAAGGGAGAAAAACACTTTTCATGGAAAATGTTTTATGCTCTACCAAACGGAGCCCAAATGCACAATAGCATTGTGTAATTCAGAATGTCAAAAAAACGGAGTATAATACCTAGTAGACTAGTAATACACTAATACTAGATACTGCAAAGGGCAAATTTATAATTAACTAACTTAACCAAAGTGAGGTAAAACTAAAACATGAGTAGGCAACTAATAAGTATAAGCCTTTCTGTTTAGGCTGATCTTCCTAGATGTAGATGATATGGAGGAATTCGGCATTGCGATTAAGCTTTAGAGACAAACACAAAAAATGCTAACCCAAGAAATCCTCACAAGGTACAGCAAAACAGCAAAAGGGACCTGGCATTGTTTTGCACCTCAAACAGGCTGGAATAAATTACCAGAGCCAAAAAATTATTAACATCAAGCATCAAAACCCTATTTATTCGTTGTATTTGGTCAAATTAGCTACTCATTTTCAGTACAGTGATTCCGACATAAAAAGTTGGGTCTTCCAAGTATATTTGGAACTGCAGGAAAGAATCATATCAATAAAATGAGGTTGTGTTGCTCACTCCTCCAAGAAGTCGAACGTGCCGCAAAGTCTTTGTTGACATAGCAACGCAATCAGTTCCAACTTAGGAACTTGTTATAAGTAAATACACTACACAAATGCTTATGTAGAACCCATTCAAAGATGATCGCATATTGCTTTTGTAAAGTCTGAAGTGGAAGATGTGCCGCCAAGGTCAATAGTTCGATACTTTCCTTCTGCAATGGTGTTCATAACAGCTTTTTGAACTTGGTCGGCTTTGTCGTTAAGTTCCAAGTGTCGTAGCATGGTGACAGCACTTAGAAGCAAAGCAGTTGGATTTGCCATATTCTGAAAATTCAACACAAGCAAAGTCAGAGAGGTAGATATACTAATGAAGAATTGAACAAATCAAATAAGATTGTAAAAGATGCACAAAATGCAACAGTAAAACAACTTCGTGTGAAGTATATACAAGACAAGCTTCCTTTACGGTCAATTCTGTGAAGGGAGTTTTTTATTAAATGAAACAAAAAAATTACATCATATTGCAAGATGATTCCATACAAATTTCTCAGATTAATTGCGAAAAGCAACCTGTAAGAGAAACCAATTCTGTGACACTACCCAAACCACATTTTCGAACCATGCTTCAGATACAATCAAATCAGTTACAAAGGCATATGTGAGGGTCACACAGAGTTCAAGGTGAGTTTATGCAATCTTTCACTTGCCCTAGATCCCCAGTGAAGAAAATAATTTCATAGGACTTCAGAGTCCATAAGCTAAATCAATGGCAGCAGGAAAAGAGATTTTAAAAAATCCCTTAAACACCTGGAATTTTATACCCAAAAAAAAAAAGCTCCAGCAATAACATCTTCTACCGCAACAAATGCTAGATGCTGCCATCTTCTTCCATTGCAGCATTTACTTTGACCATCTTAGACATTAGAAAAAAGTCATGTGGAATCTTATTTGGAGCGCAAATTTTGCAAAACAAGAAGCAAGTGACAGGTGCCACCATCAAGTTTAGAGGTAAAATTGTTAAATGTCATAACCTTTTCCGGTACTAAGATATATTATCCAGAAGACAGAAAACTGGATGGAGATGTAGCTCATAGGATTAAATCATGTTGGTTAAAAAGAAGAGGAGCCTTGAATTATGAATTTCAATGTGAAAGTGGCAAGCCCAATAGACTGAAGGAATATTGTAGAGCACCAACTAGGGAGGCACTATTAAATGTTACCAAAAGTGGGGTCCAAAATAATATCACATTCATAAGATGAATGTGGTAAAGAGTGTATGCCACGTTGGATTTGTGGGTATACAAGATTTAAAATGAGGATGTTAGCAAGAAGGTAGGGCTTTATGAAAAATAGGATGAGGGAGAAATGGAGAATCGTATAAAATGATTTGGTCATATAAATTGAAGACCAAACATACCGAGATGGAGACTAGTAGAGTAGAAAAAGAATGGGAAAGACCAACATAAACTTGGACGAGGATATTTCAAAGTGATATGAGACTATTGAGGCTTGAGGAAAAGTTGGCAATAAACAGGGAACTGTAAAGGGAAAGGATGAAAGCAAATGACTTTTGTGATACATACAATTCATGTCAGCTACCCAAAATTATTTTAAGATGAAATCTTTGTTCTTCTTGCTGCAGAATCTTGTTTGACTTGCAAGTTTCTCATTTGTAATGCCCACCCCCTTCTCTCCAATCCCTTTCTATATATCCACACAACTAGTAAAAAAAAAAAAAAAAGACAATGACGACCATGCCTGCAAGACTCCAACGGTGGGCTTGGCCAAAACCCACAAGACATCATTATTCAATATATATGCCTAATTCAATGATCTTCTTTAGTCAAGATATCAATTTTTTTTTACAAAAAAAAGTGGTATAAAAGAGATGATTTGGAAGACTTTTCATGTCCATGACTAGAACAAGTCAAATTATAGATCAAAAATGGCACGCTCTTTGTTTTTTTTTTATTGGCAAAACTTTCTGCTTACATCCATCCGTAATGTTGGCTTATTGGGTTATCTTTATACAGATGTCAGCTTAGACCTTACCCCTTTAGAACCCCACTTCCTCTCCTACATTTTCTGGCACAGAAAACATACGTAACACCTACTTTTCCTACTCAACTTGTTTTTTGAAGCTAAAATAATTATTAGAGAGGTACGTCGGTATCTACTAATTTATACAAGCTTAGGTAGGAAATAAGGTTTCCATTAGCATTTAACACAGCAGATTTAAACACATTCCAGACTTGGTCATTGGTGGTTGATTGGCTTTCAAACTTCTTGAAGTAAAATCTTAGTTTGTACCAATTACATCGAGCAAAGAAATCATTCAGTGAACATGGTCCCCAAACCAAAGACTGGAGAAGTGACTATGCTCGTTTAAAAACACTCAAACCTTGCACCTCTTGACCCAAACAAAAAAGGAACATAAAATAATACACAATAAAAGGACTTCATCGCTAACCTTTCCAGCAATATCAGGAGCTGATCCATGAACAGCTTCAGCAAGAGCAATACCTCCTTCACCGATGTTGCAGCTGCATCAAACATGGTATTATGAAGTTATATTTCAATAATACCAGTCATGTTAATACCCATATACAAGTTCAAAAAAGAAAAAAGACCATTGTCACCTTGGTGTCAAACCCAAGCCACCAATTAACCCAGCACAAAGGTCACTGATGATGTCACCGTAGAGGTTAGGCATGACCAAAACATCAAATAGCGCAGGATTCTTCACTAGCTGTGCAAAGAAAGACATTATTAGTATATAAATTTCGTGTGACTTATGCATGTAAAGCTCATAAGACACCATGTCAACGTTAAGTTATAAAGCAAATATGCATGATGAGATAATCATTTACAAAAAAAATTTGCTATTGCCAGATTGCCAAATTATGACTTAATTACTTCTCCCTAAAAATGTATTGGCTGAGAAAATTAAGGTGCAAAGGATGTGCCCACTTTAGAGCATTGCAACTCACACAAAAGGTGGGAAAAAAAAGGTTAAAAATAAATAAATAACTCCCATCACACTACATTTTGCATCTTCTTAAAATTCCAAATCAAAAACAAAGAAAAAAGTCTAGGAGTAAACAAAGTCGTCTCTTTCTCCATATAGAAAACAAAGAGACAATCAATACACTGCACTAAACCTCAGAGCCATTCCATTACGTGAATTGATTTTCATTCAAAGTTCTTTAAATAGAAGAAAATAGATTGAAGGGACATCAAAGAAAACATGCTTTACCATCATACAACAATTGTCAATAACAACTTCTTCATATTTAATCTCAGGGTACTTCTCTGCAACTTCCCTGCAACACTGAGAACAACAAGAAACAAATAAATAATTGAACAAAACTTAGCAGCATGAACAGAATTCAAATGCAACTTTAAAATAACCTTTAGAAAGAGCCCATCAGTTTTCTGCATGATGTTTGCTTTATGTATTGCAGACACCCTCTGTCTTCCATGGGCTTTGGCATACTGAAAAGCATGCTCAGCAACTCTCAAACTTGCCGAACGAGTAATGATCTTGATACTTTCGACCACACCCCTAACTACCTAAAACATTGGCATCAACATCAAATGTCAGATACATTATGGAACAATAATATCTTGGTGAGTCAACTCCATAATATTTATCCTCTGGCTAAGGAAATTTAAAAATCAATTATTTTTCTATGCATAAAATGCACCAGAACAATAAAAATTTCTAACGGTTTTGATCCACAATTCGTTATCTTCATGAAACATAAACAAAACAAAACAAAACAAAAAACATTAACAAAAAATTAACGAGCATCACTTACTTGGTGTTCAAGGCCACTGTATTCCCCTTCAGTGTTCTCACGGATAGTGACGAGATCGACACCATCGTATCTGGTCTTATATCCAGGAAGACTGAAGCAAGGTCTGACATTGGCATACAAATTTAGCTCCTTCCTCAAAGTAAGATTAAGTGAACGATGTCCCTTCCCAATTGGTGTAGCCATTGGCCCTTTTAGACCAACCTTGTTTCTGCGTACTGATTCAAGACTTTCCCAAGTGAGAAAGCTTTGGGTTCTAGGATCTACTTCCGTCCCAACATAGTGTTCTTCCCACTCAATTGGTATTTGAGCTGTTGTAAAGATCTGCATTTAGAAACAACGAAATTAATTCTCACAACCCCTCATTTACATCCCTATCATCCAAATTTCACATCGAATCCTAAACTCCTAAAGTATCCAAAGTGTTCGGCTATGTAGCATGAGTACTTCTAATGGGTAGCCGTCCCCGAACCCGATTCATCCCTGTATTGGTCAGATTCTTCATATTATAATTGGTCGTACCCATTAACAATGTTTTTTAGATTAGCCGTTTTCAGTCCCCGTATCACAAAAATTTAACAACACTGTAACACACATATATAAATCCAATGCAATCATCACTGTAACATTTAACATCTTCTACTAACTTCTTTGAATATCAAGTAAAAAATTTAGCTCAACACTAATCCAAAAATCAATAGTTGATAGTACAAAGCTTTTACAAAAATTCCACCAGAAAACAATAATAACATTTTATTCAGCAAATAACAATTCAAACTCGACTCAATCAGCTAAGTATATACTCTATTTTATAAGGTTTCTGTTACATTTAACCTTCAAAATTCAAAATCACGTCGACTTTAACCTAAATTATCGTTTCTTCGATTCATCAACAAAATAAAAAAAAAAAATTAAACAACTCAATTCATCAAAATTTCAAATAAACCACGAATTCATTTCTGACAGATTTAAATCTACTACCCATAGAAATCAATTTCAACTTCGCAACCAAATTACGGAAAACAAATAACACAAAAACCTAAATCTTAAATCAAATATCGAACAAATTCGAAGAATAAATCAAAAGAGTTGCAAAAATAAGGAGACCTGTTTGACGGAATCAGCGATCTCAGGGCCAATACCATCGCCGGGGAAAAGAGTGGCGGTGATTGGAGTGGTGGTGGTGGAAAGTTGACGGAGGTAAGAGGACGTGGCGGCGGTGGTGGAATTGCCGGCGATTAAGCGACGCAAAATTTGAGACGCCATTGAAAAAGTTTAGGAGAGAGAAAAAAGAATTTGAGGAAAGAAAGAGGGGGTACAGTATAAATTATATAATTAAGCTTTTTTTTTAATAGGGGAAATGTATAATAAGCTTTGATATTCTTGAGAGGTCAAACAAATATATTTGAGCATAATATAATGTGATTATTAATGATTTAATTTAATTTAATTTATGCAATGATTTAATTTTAATATAATGTGGTTAGTTTAATTATTATTCTCAACTTAGATGGACTAATGGATGGAGTCGTGGAGGTTTTGGTAAAGTTTGATGGGCTGATTGCATTTTGTGAGATGTGTCCAATTTTGAGGGTTGATAGAGTTACTTGAAAATTGAATTGACATGATTCAGAATAAATTGTTTAAGTGTCAGGTGCTTTTCAAGTTGATCAAATAGGAAGAAATTTGGGGGGAGGGGTTAATTTTAATATTTGATGTATGATGATAACATATCTCTTACAAAGGTGGATGTCAAAAGTTTAATCTCATGTAATATTTAAAATGTATGATGATGAAAGTCTTGAACAGATTATTTGAAAAATGTTGTATAAATTGGTATAGTAAGTCTAATATTTCATAAAAAACTAACATGAAATTAATCCACTAAAGTGACATAAGAAACAAGCTTGAAACTAATGTGATGAAGTGAAGATTGTGAAAGTTGAATCATAGTTTGAACCAACACTTCAATTCAAAGTCATACCAAGTAATTTACTTATTTAAAAAGAAATAAAGTTTGGCAATCTTCAAGCTCTATCATAAATAAGTTGCATCATTTAGCACATAAAAATCATGTATTAGATGTATGAAGATTAAATAGGGAGAGAAGAAAAATAAAACAAGCACAATTGATCAGGAGACAATGCCTAAAAAACCTTTTAACCGGCTTTTGGAGGACCTTACGGGTCTGCGTCTCATTTTCTCTTTGAATACTACCCATTTACAAGTAAATTTGTGGTGGCCCACGCATAATATTAGCCTCTAAGAACTTATTTAAGGACTTCTGAAAAGGATACATTAGACTTTTTATTCTCGCAAGATCTTTTTATGACTTTTTAAACCCTAAAAAGTAGTCTTAGGGTCTGCTTTTGACATAGGGACGCTGTATTTTTTTTGGCTATTTTTGTGGGTCTTTAGAACCTTCGAAAAACTTACAACCTTCATTGTCGGCTTCCAAACGGCTGTCTCGAACGTTGTATTATTTCTGCTCTTTTTTTAACAAGTGTTCAAGGATACCACTACAAGACACCTTGCAGTCTGTTTTGTCCTCTCAAAATTTTTTTCGGTCCTCTTTCAAAAATGTTTTAGAAGAAAGCCACACTAGTCATTTTTGCTCTCACAGGACCTTTTTATGACCTTTTAAACAACAAGTTGTCCAAGAGCCTCCTTTAATTTCACCTTATGGGCATCGCATAATATTTTTGGCAATTTTCTTTTCCCGGAACCCAAAACCTCGAAAAACTATGATTCATAGCCTTTGTTTTTGAATTCTTGAGAGTTGTCCTGGGTTCCGTCGTATTTCCGCCTTTTTTTTATGTGTTCAGGGTGACCAAATGACCCCCCTCTAATGGCTTCGGCCAAAATTTGTTATCATTCTTCTTTCAATTTTGGAAGAAGGGAATAATTATCTTTTTTGCTCGTCTTGAACCCCTATTAGCTACACAAATTTCCTATTTTGATTATAGGAATACCATGTAAAATTTTCGGGATTTTTTTTTCTCCAGACCTTGAAACTTCCAAAATTGTGAATTATAACCTTATTTTCAGCTTCTGGAAGGTTGTTTCAAACTATGTCTTGTTTTCGCCCCTTTTTTTTAACACGTATTCTGAATGATTACGAGACTCTCCATGATCGGGTTTCAGACTAAAAAACTTGTTATAATATTAAAATATTTTGAAAAAAAGAAAGAAAGAAACAATAGTAGTGTGGGCAAAAAAGTGTTGCCAAATCTTGTAGTAATAGGGCTAGATAGAGTGGGCTTTTTGACGTTTTTGGGCTAGACCATTAATTTGAAAATTTCAATGTATGGCCCACTCAAGTTTTGGAAAAAGAAGGAAACAAATAGAAAATTTATACAAAAATTCCAAAAATTGAGGGCTCAAACAGTCAAACTTGGTCACCTTTAAGAGCTAGCTACTGAGCTTCCAATTTTTATTACAAATCTTTAAAAAGTTAAATGGATTGTTCATGAAAGAGGGAGTGAAATGAATCATTAATGTTCACCCCCAACTGTCATGTCCAAGTTAACTTAGAGGGCAGTAATTTAATGAAAGAAGAAGTACTGTCAAATGGTTAGCAAGAACAAACAAGGAACTAAGGAAGAATTACGTGGTATATTACACTTTGATACCGGCTTAATATATGTGGAGCATCTTGAGGTGATGAAGAAGGTGGATTGGCTCAGCTGCAAGCAATCCATGCTGAAGCAACTAGCAAGCGCGGTATATCTAACCAATAGCCCTTATAGAAGTTTAGCCTTTTACAATGATCATCCATATCATGATCCTTGATGACACATCTATGCGACTAAATAGCTATCTATGTTGCTGAAAATTTTGAGATTTGAAGGATTGGACTTAAAACATGGACATATAGTCACTAAATCAAAAGGCACCGCCACAATCCGGCCACTAATGTAACAGTGTGCCGAGTTGGTGCTTAAGGTGACTCTTGACACGTACAAAGCATGACCAACTTGCCTAGTGCAAGAGATTCTATTTTAAAATCAATTGGTAATAGTAGGAGTAGGCTTATAAACTAAGTAAATCTCGCCTCTAGCTTTATCCTATGCGGGACAACTCACAATTGGTAATAGTAGGAGTAGGCTTATAAACAAGCTGATCACCTTTCTTTTTGGGGAGGAATAGGCATGAATGCACGATCATTAGAACGTGCTTACGTGCGGCACAAGCAATTCAGCAAATGACCTGAAGAATACGCCCCGAGTAAATCAAATGTTCAACATTCCAACTTATATGCCTTTTTTGTACTCAGGGCAGAATCTATTCACATTTTTCTCTTTTGTCAGCTCAGTGAATCTGATACTTAATTCATAACTAAAAAGTTCTGAAATGATTACTGATAGATTAACAAAACAGTAAAACACCAATTATGAAATAAAATCTTGTTAATTTCTGAAGACAAGCTGACAAAAAAGAATTAAATTATTATTTCATGGGATTTCCATAATTGACTCACTTTGCAAGTTCAGAAATGAAGTAACATATTATCATTACATTAACATTACATGTGAAAAAAAAAAAAAAGAAGAAAAAAAAAAGATAGCAAAAGTTGCTCTTCTTTACCCTAAAAATACAGCCACAAGTACAAAATAAATTTCTGAACATTAGGGAGGTTATAACAAAATGAAACAAATAGTACATAATTATTTCGTTGATGACGGTATTGGAAAATACACTTTAAAAAGGTGAGCTAGTTTTTATTAACAGATAGGCAGAGGAGCTCCATTCCACTCTTTAAGGCAATCAAGAAGGGGGTCGATGATCTTGCCCTCACACATGGCAGCGAAGACTTTGTCGAACTCTTCCCCTGGAGAGGTAGCCTTCTCTCCGGTGAGCACGTTTGTGTTGAGCTGTTCCCTAACAAATTGATACAAGGGGTACGACCGGCATTCCTTAATCCTGTTAGGGATAGCACAGTTGCCAGAGTCGTATGCTGCACGTGCTGCCTCAACCTCTTTAGGGAGGCGTGCCTTGAGCTCCTCCTCGAAGGCACCAATCTTTTGGAAGATTGAAGTGCTGAGATTCTTCTCATGATCCCCGTTAGCTAGGGCTTGGTCGACAAGCACCTGTCTGAGTTTCTGCATCAGAGGGTAAGTTGAGCTGCAAGGATCATCAGCATACGCAAACACGTATTCTCTCTCGACCACTCTGATCAATTCTTTCTCACAGAACCTTCCAGGGTGGAGCTCTCCATTTGCACCAGTTATCAGGACACGTCTGCAAACCTGGCTCACAGTGTTCTTCACTGCGTGCTTCACATTCTCCTCCAAATGGCGAAGATCAATTGCCTGGCATAGCGCAACAAGGAAGGTGGATGACATGAGCTTCAAGATATCCACCGCCTCAGCAGTTTTTCTAGCTGAGATCAGACCAAGGGAGTTAACATCCTGGTTGTGTTGCTCCGCACTTTGAACATGGTTTGTAACTGGGTTACCCAAAAACTGAAGCTCCGAACAGTATGAAGCCATTGCGATTTCTGCCCCCTTGAACCCATAGTCCAAGCTCGGGTCCCTGCTTGCTGTAAGGTTTGAGGGAAGACCGTTGTTGTAGAAGTCATTCACAAGCTCTGAGAACTGTGCAAACAATAGTTTACCAATTGCTGCAATAGCCAACCTCGAGTTGTCCATTGACACACCAATTGGTGTGCCCTGGAAGTTCCCACCGTGCAAGGCCTTGTTACGTGACACATCAATTAGTGGGTTGTCGTTAACAGAGTTGATCTCTCTCTCGATGGACTTTGTTGCCCAGCGAATGACCTCAATCTGTGGGCCAAGCCATTGGGGTGAGGTACGTAGAGCATACCTATCTTGTTTGGGCTTCTGCAATGGGTCAAGTTCATGCAACGCCTTTGCTGCCTTCATGTATGAGCTACCATCCAAGATGTGCTCCATAATTGCTGCTGCCTCAATTTGCCCTGGGTGATGCTTCAATTTGTGTGTCAAGTGATCAGTAAACTCGGGCTTTCCGTTCATTACTTCAGCAAATATTGCTGATATAACCTCTGCTAGAACAGACAGTACATTGGCTTCAAATAAGACTGTTGATGCCATCCCTGACCCCACTGCAGTACCATTCACCAAGGCAAGACCTTCCTTGGGCTGTAACTCAAAGAATCCAGAGCTAATTTGGGCCGACTCGAAGGCCTGTTCGGCATTCAAGACCTCTCCATTTGGTCCTACAGCCTTGGAATTGGGGCGGCCTGTTAGAAGCCCGGCAATGTAGGAGAGTGGGACAAGATCTCCAGAGGCAGTGATGGTACCGCGCAGGGGAAGGCAAGGAGTGATCTTGTTGTTTAGGAAGCTAGTAATTGCTTCCAAGATTTCAAATCGAATACCCGAGTAACCTTGGAGAAGGGTGTTGATTCTTACTAGCATTGCTGCTCTTGTTGCTGTGTGAGGCAATGTGTGGCTTGTTTCTGTGCCGTTGCCAAATACTCCCGCGTTCAAAAATCTGTTACAAGATATAAAATGATTAAATAATTGTCCGTAGTTTAAATTTATTCTTATTAGCTCAGAAAATTGTGATACGATTTAATCATAAATAACAATCAAACCATTAATATTAATAATTCATAATCAGAATTAATGCTAGAGTATTACGAGTACCATTTTAGAAGATAAGTTCAATACTCATCGTTGATAGTTACGAATTATCGGTATACATATTAAAAGTCGTTAATTTTATAACGAATGGGTTGGTTTTTTAACTACCCCAACTCAATGTCCACTTAAAGCGACCAACTTATTTATCCAATAAGTTACTAAAAACTAAAAGAGGCACCAAAGATACGAATCATTCATCATAAGTTAGTTGTATGATGTCATTAAAAATTGTCGGCGGAAAATTATATTATGTGACAAGTATGTGAAAAAACAAAATACATGTATATTTTTTAAAAAAAAAAAAGACTACATAGTATAAAATTGAAAAGGGTAGAAGTGACATTAAACGAATGTAACGTGCGCCACTACTCTTGTGCGAAGTTCATTCCATGTTAATGAGACGACGCGTACCAAGTTGGCAATCATAATTTATTTTTTTTTAGTCAAATTCATCCTTCATCTAATTGGAGGATGAAATGTAAATTGATATGCTTCCAAATATAAAATGAAGATAAAAAATAAAGGACAAGTCATTGACAAACTCTTTAGTATTGAGGAATAACGATGTTAGAATGATTGAACAGGTCTTTTATTTACGCCCTATGTATGTATAACATGCATGAAATTAAGGAATTAATTGACGTATAAGCTAATTATTATATCATGAAAAACAATGTTGCAATAACTTGTCCGATTTCTTTTACGTGTAGCATTGATTTATATCTAGCCCATCTCATATTACTCCGTATGGGCACCAAAGCTTTGTTTTGTTGTAGGTAGTTATCATATCGAGAAATATTTAAATTTTTTAATATTTCATGAAAAACCTTGGTCATAACATTGAAATTTTGAAGCATTGAAATGTTCTAAAGCCAACAAATTGTTTATTGGAAGTATTATTGTAGGCCATTGACACTTTCATCCTTGTCTAATTAAATAACTTTGGTGTCACAACTAAATATTAGTAGTAATTACAAATTGCCCTTCCAAGAAAACGACTTATTGCCTTGAGCTTTTATTGCTATCTTTGCTACCTTATTGGCTATTGCTAGTAGAAGTAGATGCACCACACAAACTACCTAATTTTTTTTTTTTTTTTTTCTAAGGACTGTTTGGTGCATACAAGTGTAGGGAACTTTATATGACATGCAAGTTTATTTTTGAGCTAAGATAAATCATCAAAATTACAAAGATATGTGTTCCATGAATTAGAATCCATGTAGCACCTAATCATAGGACTTTGAACCGTTTGGTTTTTTGAAAGTTGGGATATTTACTTTTGCAATTAATATGTAAATATAATGTGTTTTAAGCATATTAAACTTTTAAAAGGACCTCTTAGATATAACATTTGCCTAAAAGAGTATTTAAATAATTAAAATTGTCCTTATGTAAGTAATTAGCCAGACAATTCACCTACAATTAGGAAGTTCAACTAACTCTATATCACATCAGCATGAAAGTAAAGTCTTTCCAAACACATAACCTAGCGTCTATAATTTGATTTCCTTGATTACATAATGACAAAATATCGCGAACAAGGCAATATTATATTATCCACAGTTTTTAATATATACAATCCTAAGAGCGAGCTAAGTTATAACAACGAAAGAATTCGTTAAAGAATTCACCGGCGAACATGTATAAAAATTCTAAAGTTTATAATTTTTATTTTTAAGATTCTCAAAGTAACATTGTTAGCAATTATTATAACACTACAATATATAATCATACATATAGTAATTTTGCACATGGTTAGTAACAACGCATTGATCCGATGGCTCATGGCTTCAATATTTTCCTATATAATTCCATGAACTACTACTAGACACATTATTATTATTATCTAATATAATCAGACAAAAAACTTAATATCTTAAATTCTTAAATTATGGAATTGATTCCCTTATTTATTGGATGTTCACTTATTTATGAGTTGGAACATTGCAACTTACACATGTACTCGTATTGTCATACATATTATTTTATACATATGATTAAACCATATATTATACGACATCCACTTCAATTCTCCTCTATTTTGCTGCTATCATTATGGTTTTACTTATTACCACAAAATCATTTTTATTATTTTATTATTATTTAATTAATTGAGGGTGGTTGACCGGTGGCACCGCCAAAAAATTTTTTTAAAAAAATAATAATATAAAATTCCAATAATTTATATAAGCAATTGAATTAATCATCATTTTTTTTTATTTTTTTGTTCCTATTCCTAATGAGGATGATTATTGATTTAAGAGATTAATCCTTGTTTTTTTTTTTTTTTGTGGTGAGGTATGCACGTAATCCACCTAAATTGGATCTACCTTTAATATATATAATGACTAATCAGCAAATATCATTACTGTCAGTCGGTCCAAAATTACTTAATTAATCCTATAAATTTATTGGAAATAGTAAATAACATGAATTTTTTAAGGAGTTTAATTACTCATGCAGTAAAAAACAACAAAATTCTTGTCCCCCTAACTAATTTTTTTTTATACTTTCCAATTTTTATCCCATTCTTGTCAACATCATAAATTAATACAGGACTACCTCAAGTTGCACCCTACCACCGTATGACTTTTTATTTAGACTTTGGACACTATTTATGTTTTCTTGGTTTTCTCAATTCAATAAACACACTAAATAAGTACTCGTAAGATTTTTCACCGTTTTCGCATGATCCATAACATTTTTGCAAATGGGACCCACACCCGCAAACTCCTCGCTCTTTTGTTAGTTGTACAAAAAATGATCAATACGTAATGTCCAAAAAAACAAAGTACTTACCCAATTACAAAATCTAAAGCCACATTAATAGGTTGTTACAAAAAACAAATATATATATATATGTAACTCCCTCGCACAATTTGTTTGGTCATCAATTTTGAAACCTAACTAAAAACACCATCATAAATTTTCCAATTTCATACTTCATCATTGATTTTAATCATCTAATCATCCTAGGATTGAATTGAAATGTATTAATTAATGCTGATGATATATGTCGTCGGTCATCATGATCACAAACAAGTTTACAATTAGCATGTAATAACACGAAAACAAAATGTCTAATACTACCTCCGTTTTTTATTATATGTCGTGCAACAACTAAATTGTCTATATATTCAATTGAGTTGTTGCAGGTAATAAGAAACGGAGGTAATAGGAGTAGTTATAAGTTTGTTTGGTTGGTTACCTAATAAGCTCCTTTTGAAGAGCACCACCTTGCTTAGTTCTCCGATGAGAAGTAGCACCAAATCCGGTAGTAACACCATAACTATCAGTACCTTTACTCATACTTTCCATCACCCAATCACTACTCGCTTTAACACCAGCTCGAGAAGACTCAGCCAGCTCAACCGTGGCGGAGGTGGCACCAGCCACCGCCGCCACCTGAGCCACCGTGAGAGTTTCACCACCTAGCTTAACAGCCGGGTTTCGGTATTCTTCAACCATTCTCTTAACCTCATCGAGGTGGCTCCCGGTGATCGACTCTGCAACCTTGCCCCAGTTCAATGGGTCTGGATGCATCTTCGACGACCCGTTCTCGACGCACAAGTTCATTTCCAATGACGACATTTCCCAAATAACTATCTTAAATATCCGTCGGATCAAATCAGATCAAAGCCAATAAATAAATAATACTGGTTTTGTTTGTTGGTTTTGTGATGGGAGATGTGAAAATGAATTGTGTTAAAATGAGTAGTTGTTTGGTAAGTTGGAAAATAAATGTATAATGTAATGTAATGAAATGGAAATTTTTAAGTTATAAATTTGATGTTTTTTGAGGAGAGAAGATGAGTTTGGGCTTTAAATAGAGGGGTGCGAAAGAAGGTGTTGGGTGTGGTAGGTAAGGAGAGTGGTGGGCCGATAAAACAACAAGGCCTAAAAAGGAATTGATTTTTTTTAATTTTGTTTTAGTTTTATAAAAAAAAATATGATTATTTGTTTGGTTTTTTGGGAAAATTAGGGGGTTGGTTGGAAGAAATATTGACCATTGATCAAGTAATGTATGTGATTAGCCAACGGTGGATGTTGTGGAGTTGGACCATATCACTAGGAAATGATGGGGTAAGTGCAAGGAAGGGTTGTTGAAGTATGACTATGTACTACTAACTAAGAAAATTAGTCAAACAAAGGCCATTTACATATATTTTTAAGATTACAAACAATTTAGATGGAAGTTGATGACCATTTCAGTTGGGGTACTGATAAATGTTTATATCTCGTAAGTCGTAATATTTATATTCTAGGATTAGATTTTTAGTTGGGCTGAAAATTGATCGATTTTTTGACAAAGTCATGTTAATGAGGTACAATTTTCGATTATCTAATTGTAATTAGAGATACTTAAAATTTCGTAAATGAAGATCAAAATACTAGATGGAAGTTGATGGCCATTTCGCTTGGTCCAGTGATAAATGTTTGTATCTCATACTTTACAAGTTTTGGGAACAGATTTTTTAGTTTAATGAAATTTGACCATTTTTTTAAGAAGTTTTTTTTTTTTTTTTTTTCTTTTCGATTGTCTAATTTTTATGCACTTGTAATTTACGATATAAAAAATTAGGTAAATAAAGTTTAAAATGTTGGACTTGTACTGAATTAATTTCTCTCACTTTACGGAGTATTAGTATTGGTATACGAATTAATTGTGACAACATAGTCTTGCTCGGTAAGCCAAATTGATATCGAATGTTTTAATAAGACGTACTCTCCTTACTCCTTAGTTCTTACCAACAAAAATCAGACAAAGTATATGTAGACGATCATGAACCAGTCTTTAGCTAAACTACTTAGTTAATAAAAATGGACCCATCAAATGTCTATCCATTTGGTTTGGGTAGGTGAGAAATATAGAGGGAAAGAGTTAGTGAAATTTTATGTTTATTTTTTTATATTTAGTTTGGTAAACTTGTGATTAAGCATTACGAAATTCAGACTAATTTTACTCCACAAATGAAGGGCCCACAACATTTTTGTGGGGAGGTGGATCCAAATTTTTAATTTTTTATTTGGTGGGTTGTTTTACTCATATAATAGTATATCTAATTATCTATGTTTTCACATTTACTAATGTACGTAACTACGTACTATAGTTTATCACATACAATAACATGATATTGTAAAGATCATAATAATATTATATAAACCTCTTCAAAGGACAATAGTATTGGTTTGCATTTAGCCAACATGCTCATACATACACTTTGTATGTGGTAAGTGGTAACCTGCAAATCTGGTAGTAATGGCTAGCTATGTAGACATCAAAATTTAATTTTCGGTTGGATGCCTTGCTGCAATCCTATCCATTCAACTTTTCTTTTTTTTTTTTTTCAAGTTTTCTACCATTATTAATTGGCGACATCACAATATTTATTAAAAATGAAACATCATGAGTATGCAATTAAACGTAAAATCATGTATTCGGTTGAGGTGGACGTGTAGGTTTTTAAGATTGTTCTGTTTAAAGAACGTAACGTATTTTTTTTTTGCCCAAAATAGAAGGGCCTAGCACCATGGCCTAGCTTGAGTCGTGGCATGAAGCATTATGGAGTGAATCATGCTAAGGCACCCTATGCGGTTAATTAGTGTCTTAATTTTTATAATAACCGGTATAGAGTATGTATTATCAGCGAATTTGAAATAAATATATAGTATCATTAATTTACTCCTAATACATCAAAAAAGGTATAGCTATGTGAGGTTTGTATGATTCCGCCAAATGAAACAATAATTTTTTATAAGTAAAAAAACATATTAATTATCAACAACGTACTTCGCATATATTAATAAACAAACTTGCTATTCATTTTCGAAGACGGAGAGGATATTTTCTTAGTTTCATGTTTCGCTTTTGTTGTCAAAATTGAGCTTTATTATGTTTTTTCAATAATTCTCCACTCTTATGATATGACACCATTTCTTTCTCCTTTTCACTTCTAATAATTTCTTCATTGTTTCTTATATCACTTCAAATATTGACATTATTGAAATTATTAACTTGATACCCCCCATTATTTAAGAATAACAATCCGACAAGATCATCTTACTGAATAAGTTTTCAATTATACTTATGATTCTTCTTCTTTAATTATTGTAATATTGTTTAACTAATTACTATCTATATTTAACTAACAGTTTATTATACAGAGTAATATTATCGATATAAGACTACTTATTTAAGTTTTTGTAATTTCAATAAATAATGTACAATTAACATGTCAATGGATATTCATAGTAATATACTCCGTAGTAAAGTACGGAGTAGTATAAAGCTTTAAGGAGCAGAAAAAAAATGGACTAGGTCTAGGAGATGAGGATTAGTAATATGAAAATAGAAGGTCAATAATTATTAATTAGTGTCAATAATCAATTATAATTATGGAAGGTCTCATCAACGTGAAATTACGTTGAATAAGTGTCTCTACTCACTACTTCACTAGGGAATTGGCCATGCATGGTGTACCACGCACATCCATGCTTATGCCTACTTAATTAGTTGCACTTCATTTTTCGGCCTATGTCATTTTCAGTTTTATATTTTTCGTATCAATGCTGTAGTTTAATTAACTTATATTAGATATAGATCGGATTATTAGTTATCAACTAGTGTATATGTGTAATAATAAATTTGTAAGTATATCGTAATTAAATTGAGGATCAATGGAGCGTGGAAATTAAAGGTCTTAACTAATTAAATATGTATCGTTGTAAGCATGATGACATTCATTAGTTTATGATCATCTATCCAACAATGAAATTCAAATAAAAAGGGGATCGGAGTATATTGAAATTCATTTTTAAGATATACAATTGAATTTTACGATACATTACAAAGATCCGATCCTCTATGAAGACCGGTTTTGGCTTATTTCTCTTCTTTGAGGTTGTAGTAACTACTAATTAAAGGCTTGTTTACTTCAGTTTAAAATCCATTCAGTTCAATTCAGCTCACTTCAGTTCAGCTCAGTTCAGTTCAGCTCTTCTCCTATTTTGCTATTCATTAATCCTTCATAAAAACTTTCAGTTCGGTTCAACTCCAATCAATTCGGTTCGGTTGTTTTCCGCTGAAGTAAACAAGCCCTAAAGGTGGATATTGGTAGGGCCGACACGAGCACGACACAATAATGGTCTAAGCATGAGCCCACTTACGGCCCGGCACGACACGAGAAACGAAAGATATGCCGCAGGTTTTGTCGTGAACAAAAATAATATAATTCGGCACGAGCCTGGTGGGTGGCACGATTTTTTGGCATGCAGGTATGGCCCACGACACGATTTTTAAATAAATAACAAAATGAATAAACTATATAAAGAAAATTAATAAATAGTTAATTTAAATTTATAAGACAATGTTAACAAAAATTATTTTTATATGATAAAATTATTTAATTAATAATAATTGATTTTTTTAATAATTACAGAAAAATGATTTTTGTAAAGAAAAAATAACGTGCGGGTGTCGAGTGGCACGTGGGCCGTGTTGGGTCAAGGTTATGGTATGCCATTTGGTGGCATGGCACGGCCAGACACCTTCTCTGACTTGGTCTGGCACGACCTATAGCAGCACGTCACGATACTATGTTCATCTTTAGTGTAACTACTAAGGTGGCACGGCACGGCAAGACACCTTCTCTGGTTTGGTCTAGCATGGCCTACGACAGCACGACACGATACTTTGTTCATCTTTAGTGTAACTACTAATTGTAGTAAGAAGTATAGAATAACATTTTACTACCGCTATAACAAAATTTGCATTTTTTAGGGATATAATCCTTTCTACGTTGTAAGAAAGTATGAATCATCAATTTTCAAAAACGTAACCCTTTTTCTCAAAAAAAAAAAAAAAAATGTAACCATTGGGTTTCCACATACCAAATCAACACCGTCCATCTCTAGTGAATGGATTAACTATTAGGCTATTTACATACATCAAATATGGTAAGTCAAATTTTATGTACATGTAGCCTTAATTTCATTATCAGGCTTACATATCCAACCAACTAGACATCTATCTACACGTATAATATGACTTCTAAATAGCTCAATTAGACAATTAATTAGGATAATGATTATCGTTATCACCCAAAAAAAAAATTGTGATCATCTATCATTGATTATGTGCTATTATAGCTTATTAGGGAATAAGGCATACAACAAGGACTCGAATCTGGATGTGAATAAAAATCAAAAGGCCTCACATTTAGCCATTTAATTTAGGAGATTAATTAGCTTATTAAGTTATTAGGGTCCAATTTTTAACTCTTTGTTATTAGCACTTATTTTAACTTATCTATAATCAACTTGAGCTTTCGTCTTTAGATCGTATATTGCGTTAAAATAGAACATTATTAGACCTTGTTTTGATTAAAATGATAAACTTTTGATTAGATGATCATCACCTTACTACTTGCCTCGTACTCTAGTTCTTATTGGTCGATTTGTTAGACATTATTTGAACCAATTCAAATTCCTTTTATAAAGAAATTAATTATACGGTGACAAAACACTTGTTACCATGTTCTCATCAACTTATTTTTACCGATCTAAACTTAATTTTACTATCTGGACTTAATTTTATTAAATTGAACAAATTTCTACGGCTGAAGTCACTTACAAGCTATTAAAGATTGAAATTGATTTTTACCGAACTAAACTTATTTTTATTGAAATTAAATAAAAATAAGAAAAAAAAGAACATGGTCTGAGTACTTTTAAAAGTCGTTATTGGCTAAAGACTTGAGTAAAGTTACTAGGTCGATCACCACTAGTCAAAAGTGAGATTTTTGAAAAATATGCAAGAATTATGATCCTACGTCCAATAGATTAGTGTTATGATAAACATAAAGACTGTGCAACAACAATGTCTAAATCCACTACATATTTTTCCTCTTTCTTACAAAAGCACCTCTAATCCAAAACTTTAAATCTTCCATAAAGCTAATTCCTTACATAATTAAATTCGTTAAATTTTATGTATTGTTGTAAATAGTTGATAACTCACTTTAATATCGGTTTTTCTAGGTACTTTTAGGTTCATATTTAGAACTTATTAGGTCTATATAGTTACATTTTCGCATAAATTGTATGAATTTTTCATTTTGTGCTCGATCTATTACGCTTTGTTTGTGGTTTTTTTAAATTTTCAGGTACTTTTATAGCTATTTGGAAGCTTTCAGAGCAAGGTTAAGCGAAGAGGATAATTGTAAGAGAAGAGTTAAAGATTATGGACGTTTAAATCGAGGATTATGATCATATGACGTCTATTTTGCATCCATAATTAGGGTCATGGCATAGCTTATTGAGGTGAATTTGAGCTAAAAGTAAATAAACATTGAAGTTTGTGAAAGTTCAGCTTGACCAATTCTTACTATTTTGATCATATATAGAGATATACTCATCGAATTGATGTGATTCAAGTTGAATTGAAAAATAGATTCATAGAGCTTCGCAACGGTAGGTCATACGCTTCATTTCGATGCCTAAAACTCAAGTTAAAGCCCTTCGAAGTAGACCCAGCATTTCAGGACCCGAACCAACGGACGCTGGCTTTGTGCGTATTGTCCTTTGAGTTGCTGCCTAGACAGCTGTCCGTGTCCCTATCTTATTTTAGGAAGATTTCTTTGAGTTTTGATGTATTCTCCTAATACATTTTCCTATCTTATTTTATTTTTCCTACTCTAGTTAATCATGATAGAAAATATATATATATAGGAAAGGGGAATTAATATTGTTAGTGGGGGGAGATGATTAGCACGCATATTTGGAGAAGGGGGTTTGTACACTATTTCTTCCTTCTTCCCTCAACATTCAACTATCAAGTACCATTATATTGTCATCAATAAATTCAAGTAAAAGTTCTCCTTTTTTTGTTGTTATTACTATTAATTATGTTTTTCTTTTACTATCTCTTTGATTTGCTTAATTAATATGTGTGAGTAATTTCCCAAATTCTAGAGCTAGGATGAACCCTAGTATGAATTAATTTACAATTGAAATCTCAATTCCAACTTTTATTAATTTATAATTAATTTATTTTAGCTAGGGTTAGTTTTGATTATCAATAATTGACTAGAAATAGTATTTATTGAATGTGATCAAGTTTGCAATGAAAGTTGATTCTTAATCGACATAAGAACCCTGATTTAAGACAAAAGGACATCATTATGAAAGTATTGATGGAATTTGTTAGGATTTTAGAATGCTATGCATAAAGTCTTTACATTGCATAAATTCATGAAAATAGGTAGGATTGCAAGGTTAGGGAAGCCATTGATTGATTATCGAAAGAAATCATTGGTATCATTAGGGCGCATCTATCCTATGAATTATTTGTTAATTAACTAAGGGAAAGGGGAATTGGTTGTTGAATTAATTAATGTTAGTGGGGATTCCTAGACTTAGAATTGTTTTTCATGCTCTATTCATTTTTATTAATTTCAATTGTTTTGGTTAATTAGTTTAGTTATTAATTCAATTCAATCATCATATTTTTAGTTACTTGCTTGACATTAATTAGAATCAATTTAACTAATTTAAACGAATTAGTCTCTGTGGGATCGATCTTGTCTTGCCCTACTACATAATTAGAAAGATTAGTTAGGTTATTATTTTTGATAGGATCATGACAGTCTTTCAATGGTTAGATATATCCTAATACGTACTTGATAAATCAGTAGGTGACTCCCATTTTAAAGGTTTCATGTTAAGAGAATAAATTTTGTGGTGATTCTCGCATCTAAGAATGAGAGAGAGAGAGATATTAACTAACTAATAAATCTACTTAAAAGGTTATTCCTTGTATTATCAATTAATTTTATGATGGAATTTTGATAGAGTTGTATGAGATGATTTAGGTGGTCATAAATATGAAAATGAATCAATTTTACATAGGACTAGTTTAATAAAAAAGAATCAACGTCAATCATAGATAAACATGTTGGTAGAAAAAGTGAAACAAAAAGATTGTATGCCCTAATTTACAGGGGTACGGTTCCTCGTGATTGGTATGGGAATTTTAGAGGCATTTTTTCATGTCCAATGGATAAGATGTCATCACATCACAAGTGGGATCAAATTCTCTTAATTATTATTGTACCGATTGTAAATGTCGTTGTAATTTATGATGGAGTTAAATACTCCCTCCAATTTTTTTATATAATATTTAGATATTCTTTATGAGAGATAAAACATTCAAAAATTACATATTAAAAAATAAAGGGAGTTAAAACTAATAAAGGTGTTGCTAAGCTTATAAAAATGTGTTATATGATGGTATTTTAGTGGGAGCACAACGATTAAGATTGGTTAAATTTTAGACAATTTGTATTTACGGAGTATTTTTTTGGTGCAAAAAAGTTATATAAACAACAGGTACATATTACAAATGATGCAGGCTAGATGTGAAGCTGTGAACATGTCAAGTCTTATTGTACACAAATTTTCAAATCTAGATAATTGGGTGCAGTAGAGCTTGAGAAAGGTAACATGAAATCGGCAAATGCTATTATCATTGATGTTAAAACGATATTAATGCATGATTTTGGCATGCTTATTTATTTGAATAAAAAAGGAGCTAGGTACGACCTTTAAATCACCAACCATTACATACTGTTTACTTTCTACATACTCCATATATATATTATTCAAGGAACCCATGTTGCATCAAAACTTCACTCCCATAGGGCTAGATGAAAGTGGTATGGACATGATAGAGTATGTATAAATTCAATTAGGTCTGTTTGATATATATATTTTGAAATATGGAAACAAATTCAAATAATGAACTTCATTATTTCATGTTTGTGTTTGACTAGAATAGTAATAAATACCCTTACCCGGAGTAATTGAATCCGCCAATTTGTTTCCACTGTTAGACCCACGGAAACATTCTATTGATCATACTAAACACCCCCTTAAATCTCCAAATTAAATTAAATTAAAGGAAAAACAAAAGTTAAATAATGAAAATATCTAAACCTATGGTTGTTGGCCTTGTTGCTTTTATTGTCTTTCTTTTTTCTTCTATATTTCTACATGATGTCTTTGAGGTATTGAGTTTTCTATGTTGTGCCATTCTAAATTACAACTTCTATGTGGTGTCCCTAAGGTTCATTGAGTTATTAAAGTATGACCTTTTCTTTGAAAATATCCCAATTTCAATCTCAATTTGTTGACTTACACGCCTCTGCTCATGGCTATACTCTTCTATTTTTCCTTGCAATTAACAAGCACTATGACTCATACAACAAATAATTAACGAGCACTTAATATCCTTTTAATGACAAGGTCATGGCTTATTAGCTTAATAAAATCTTAGCTTGAAACCGTGTGAAAGTTTTAATTTGAAAGGGCACAACGTACGTTAGAGCAACATGTAGAAAAACTGTTTTTATTTTGTTCACTCATAGCCTTAAGCCTTTGATGATTATCATTAGTAAAATATTAGCATTTGAGCAAAATCATCACAACACCGAAGTCGTCATCTTCACCGCTTGTTCATCAACATTTGATCATCTCATCTATCGACCATCAACACATCATCCTAGCCTTTTTGAAAGGGAAAAAAAGGTGTTTCGATGGATGAAGATGATAATTTACGTCATTGATGTTTGATAGATACCAACAATATATAATTATAGAGAGAAGCGGTGCAAGTGAGAGGGTAACGGGCTTTGTTTCCGTGGGTCTAAAGTGAAATAAATTGGCGGATTCAATTACTACTTCCATATAAAATGCTTCCATCAATTTAATTAAAGAAAAAACATAAATAAGAAAAGAGTTTTCATTCCGTCATCAACTATACCAAATATAAAGAGAGGGAATGTGTTATGATTTTTTCCATTCTATTAATTTATAATACCAAATAATCATTTAAGGTAACACTTTTTATTACCTTTTCCTCTCCTTATCAAAATCCATTTTATTTCATTTCCGTTGATCATACCAACACCTCCTTATTTGATTAAATTAGTTATATATATATCATGCAATGACCAACTTTTTAAAACAAAATTTTGATACTGTTTGCTACTACTACTACTACTATTATTATTATTATTATTATTATTATTATTATTATTATTATTATTATTATTATTATTGTTTCGTCTCCTTCTAACCAAAGTCAAGAGAAAAATCGATGGTTCATGCATAATACCTTCAAGACCAATCTCAATTATTTTCTCTCTATAGTTTTTTAGCTGTAGTAATTTGACTTTGCAAGTATACACCATCTCACATCCACCATCTTGATGAATCATTTATTTATTATCTATTCATTTGTGGTCAAAGCGAGCCAATAAGACAAAGATATGGAAGAATTTCAACCTCATATTCGACACATAGCACAACTTACTAACTAAGGGCCTGTTCACTTCAGCTGAAAACAATTGAACTGAACTTAAAGTTTTTTATGAAGGATAAATGAGTAGTAAAATAAAAGAAGAGCTGAAGTGAACTGAATTGAACCGAACTGATTTTAAGTTAAAGCTAAGTGAACAGGCCCTAAACTAAATGACATTTACATCTACATCTTTAATGATTTATACTCAAGATAAATTGTACTTATGCTAAATTTCATAACTTTATTTGCCTCAACGTATATTTTTTAGATAACTAATCTAATTGTAAAAAGTAAATATGTCACATACCTTATGTAGGTGTGAAATGTAAAGTGCTATCGGAAGTTTTGGAACGAGCTTAAACCCAAAGGAAGTAATAGCAACTTAGCAATTTTGATTCATGGTCTTTTAATTTCCACTAATTTATGTCCAAGCTTAGCTTCCTCCTTATTACATGTCACATTTCTTGTTCGTTTAGTAAACTTACAAAGAACAGTCATTCCGACCACATAACATTTAGACTGACAAGTGACAAGTGATAACATAGAGTCAACTTGGTGACTTTGGAGTTTAAGTCAATTTGTTTTGATTTATTCATTAAGTATTTAATTAATTAATATTGTAATTAATGAATATGAAATTTCGAAACAATTTAATTATATATCGGGATTTAGCTAGCTAGGTCCATTAGAAGACTTAGGTCAAGAAGGTTGAATTCATATATAGGTTCATTTAGCTCATCTTATTTTGGACTAAATTTTTTTTGTATTTTAGTACAGTTCAGTTGTATTTTGTTCATTAGTTTAATTCGGTTCGGTTCGGTTTAGCTTTATTTAATTAAGTTTATCTCATCTCATCTCCATTATACTTGCAGAGTTATAGTTATTAATTCATTTGATCGGTTTAGTTTTGTTTAGTTCAACTATATACGTATGTTTTGCAAATCTCTAGAAGATAATATATCTACCTTAAAAGGGAATATCATTGATACTCTGTATATGTTTTGTTTAAGGGATTATTTAGTAGCTTTCCTGTATTTTGATTATAATAGAGAAAAAAAAAAACGTATGAACTTCTATGTATTCTTTGTCCCTATTGTACCCTTGAAAGTTGACATTCAACAATTCCCCACAATTGCGTGAAAAATAACATATATGTAGTACAGTATATCACTAAGTTATCCTCCATTCAAATGTCACTATGAAAAGTTGGACAACCTTCCATTATATTGAATGATTGAATTAAATAGCAAATTAAAGCATGGCAATAGTTTTAAAATTATTGGGTGGAAAAGAAAAGGTGAAGTATTGTAGGTGAGTTTAATATTCCTTGTCGTGTTCCACAAATTATATGCTACTTATGTATAATCGTGTGCATCAAAATATTGATTAGAAGGAATTTTATTGTGACAAAGTGGACTTTATATATGTATGTTGGGCACTACTGCACCAGTACTGAATTCACAAGTTCACAATGTTGGGTGTCCCTGGCTAGCTTGGCACTTCAAAATGAGGCGTGACTAGTTTCTAATTGGTAGATTCAAATTTTGTATCTATTAAATGAATCAATGTGGTATAGATAACTTTGAAAGACACTAATTATATATATATAAAATACAATGTTTACGTATAATGTTCATATTTGTATACTTTTCATATACTAACCCTCAAAGTTATATATATTTAATATTAACTAGTTAGATGCGAAATTTGCATCTAACAGTTAGAAACTAGGAATTCTCAAGTGTAAACACTAGAATCATTGGCTATACACATGGAGAACAAGTTGTTAGAAGCACGTTTAAAAGTCATCATAATGCGTGCTAAGTTGCTAAATAACGGCTAAACCTACCACTGAAAAAAGATATGTTCTCTTCAATCAATTATCAGACCCGAAACTTTATTTTAAATTTATTAATTAATACATCAAATCTATCTATCAAATACTCAGATGTGATTGAAAATTGAAATAACTGAAACTTATATGGTCTAATCAAACCTAATTAAACTTAAGTTTAACTAATTAACTATTCTTTCTAATTTAAAGCTAACAAGACATTATGTAGATTTAATTGTTTAGACATATTTTTGACAAAATTTGCTCAAACACCATATGTGTAAACAATGATATGATCGATGGGGGTAATGACAAATGCGATTCATCCATAATTGACAAAAACATGTTATTAATTTAACTTTATATATACATGACCTATCTTCGTGCATATATACATACGAGTACACATGTAAAATACATATTGTCAATTTAATTTGTCATAGAGCTTGATATTATTTCCACTGTCCCAGAGTCCTATAATTCCTTAACCTAAAAGTTAGGTGTAGTTTTCTGCACGTTTAATTCTACTCTATCTTCAAACACACAATTCTACTCCACTGATTATGAGCTTTTCTGTTGTAAATAAAATAAAAAATGTGTATATATATGAGTTGTTCACGAATATAAGTAAAACTCTCATTCTTTATTCAGCATAACCACTTTCTAATTGTTAAATGTAAATTTCGTTCCTTTTTTTTTTTGATGCCAAACAGGAAAGCTTTCATATCTAATAAAACAATTTATTAAATGTAGACATGTTTGAGGGGCGCTAACTGTACATATCTACAAATATTATTATTAGTATATGGAGTACATATTAAGATTCTAGGAAGTTGCCACTTGAATTATGGGGTCAATTACTGAACAATTTTCTAGCTAGTCAACTAAAGTAAATGTTTAATGTCATTTCCAATGATATTTGAACGAAAATTCATTGGCCTTTCTTTGAACCAAAGTCAAGTCTAAAAGCAAAAACTAAGTAAGCACTGATGACAAGTAAAAATTCAATGAGGAGGTTGAGCTCCCTTCAAGACCAACCAGTCTACTACTCTACTAAGTTGTAGTCATAGACTCATAGACTCAAATATAGTTACCTAGTTCTTTTAGTCTTAGTATTTTGTTCATAAGATATTAATTAAGATAGAGCACATAATATTAGATTGATCATCAATAGGTCAAGTATGTAGTCAATACCTATACTTCATTCGTTATTTAATTGAGCTTAAATGATCATATTGAATATTAAGTACGAGTATGATTTATTTATGGATCGTTTTAAAGTATATAGAGTAGATTTGTTAGAAAATATTAAATTATAAAATAAATTTACAGACATTATTTTAGATGCTACTATTCATTTTATAAATTACTTTATTTATTTATTTTGAGGGGGAAATTACTTTGTAGTTATAACAATAAGTAAATATGGTCCAAATGGATGTTTGGATATAAGGGTTGTTCGTTTAGAGGGATAAGAGGGAAGGGAAAAAATTAGTTAGAACTTAGAAGGGATAGAGAAAGAGTAATGATTGTTGTGGGGATAGGGATTAGAAGTGGGATGGAGTCTGATGGAGATAGAGATAAAATAGTGTCTTATCCCTCTAAATCTATATTAAAGGGTGTGGTATAAAGATGAGTGACAAGAATTGAGTTTTAAAAATATTGTTTTACCTTCACTAAAATAATAAGGATGAACTTGTTAGGGGTTGGGAGTGCATAGTGGAAGCGAACATGTGTTAATTGAGAAGTGTAAACTAAAGGATGATAATAGGTAAGATATGTATTACGTAAAACGCAAAATTTTATGTGGGAGCAACCCATTAACGACGAGTTTTTATTCGACTATATTAAAATTATTACAATAAGACTTTTACTACTATTACTCACAAAGGAGTATTGTAAGAAGAGGAATAGTGGATTATGTTAAATAGAATATTAGATGGACGATTACAAGAAGGGTGAAAGACTTGTGTTTTGTGGTTTTTCTTATAGTGTGTGGCTTGCTTATATATCCTTTAAGAGAGTGGCCAACTCATCATATATATATATATATAGATAGATAGATAGATAGATAGATAGATAGATAGATAGATAGATAGATAGATAGATAGATAGATAGATAGATAGATAGGTGGAAGATATATGTGGAAACTTCTACATATATAATGATCCACACTAATCTATGATAAGAACTTCATCAGCATTAATCTATTCTAGATTTTTCTACAAATATCCACAAATTTTTCAACGCTCTAGAATATTCTAAAACCCTCGAGATATAATATATATTGGGCTTAAGAAATTTGGGCCACCAAACCCAACAAAAGTGTAAAGAGTTAGTAAGAGTAATTTAGTAGTTTTATCACTTATCTCATTTTGCATTACCTATCTATCTATATCATGGACAATACTTTTAAAAACCTTATACATTTCCTATTCATTATCGTCCCTTTATATCTCTTTTATCCCTATCTGTTAAACTAAATGCCTAGACAGTGCAAAAGTCAAAACTCTATAAAATTGATTAGTGAATTGAAGAAGTATATTTCGTAAAACAATAGGCCAATTAATCCATAGTACTTATATATTCCGTAAAACATTGATACAATAAACAACCAATTAAGACATCAGATTCAGTTGATTAAAGCTTCCTCTCGTGTTAAAATCTCATATCCCCTTGAAGCCCTTATGAGTTATGACTCCCAAGTCCCAACACACACAAAAATAATCAACAATTTCTCCGTAAGACATAGGATGTAATTTGTCATGAGTTAATCAAGCACATGTACATGTGGTCATGCAATGAAGCCAGCAAAGTATACTCACATAACAACATTATTCAGATAATTATTGGGATCATCATGAAGTATAAGACAATTAAGCACGATAAAATTGACTACATACATTAATTAAAGTCAATTAGTGTGTGTGATCGTAATTAATTACGTGTAATTTCGGTCAAAAGATTGAAATGTGTAATTTAATTTCGTAGTAACTTCATAGTGGGTGATGATGATGATTTTTAATTAGATTAAAGTTAAATTTCTTGTTAATTATACTTGACAATGCGTAAACAATACCAATTGCTGGAATTTTGATTTCAAAATCGAATTCTCACAAAAATTTTCTGAAGAAGAATAATCTTAGAATTGCTAAAAGTAAGTACGAAGTACTACGAGTCTTTAACATGACTTAATTGTCTCATCTAACTTTATAAAGCCATTGTTTAATCTCTTTGTGAAGGGAGAATATATATAAGCACTCCCATTTTTCTTTATATATTCACAATTTGATTACACGGGTGATAATATAAAAAAGATTTTACCGGCATTAATGTTTGGGCTGCGCATATGTTATTTTTTTCTTTTTGGCCATACAACATCTACAAATATATTAAGCTCCAACAAGAACATTGTTATAAATGAATTAAATAGTCAATTTTCTCATTAAAACTACAAATGCCGCATAATATTTCTGCAACGGAGCATCTATCCTTGCTTATGTCGCCACATACTCCCATATCAAACGAGAGACTATTTTTGGAACAACTCTCGCCTTTGCGTATGTAGTTATGTAGCCATGGAGATGCCATCTCTCTAATCCATCTTCATGCACCTGTCGAATTGACAATCTTTGCACACTCAAATCAATCATTCTCAATAAATTAACTCTGAAGAAGTCTTATAGAGAAGAATTGTTACTCTCACCAAAGAAAAATTTATTAAAACAAAATAAATTAACATAAAACTAGTAGAAAATGAGAATTAGGGGTTTAACATCAACCTAAAGGCCCGTGGTAGCCTCAATATCAATGAAGAAAGTAGGGTTTTTTTTTAAGAAAAAGGGAGAAAAGAGAAATTGGTGGTGCGACCACTACGCATATGATTTGGTATCAACTCTCCATTTAGAAACTCTATACTTGGTAGCTGATCGTTTGGCCAACCAAGATTCACAATGTTCCAAGTGGCGCCAAGGATGATTGCAACGCTACTGCGAAACGATCTGGCTGAGGTGGCTCTACAACGTGTTAATAAAAAAACTCTATACTTGGTATAAGTATTATATACTCTGTAGTCCGTGCATGGAGTTATGGACTATATATCGCAATTAATATAATAATATCTACGGTCATGGCAAAAATTTCAAGCTCTGTTCTAAATATAAAAATTAAAACTTTATATTAATAATATTAATAGTTTATTATATATTTTAGGCTATAATATATAATATTTGATAAATAAATATTCTTAGTGTAGGTTTGCATAGACAAATGATAATATCTACTTAATAGTGCCACGTGACGGAACGCGAGAAAGTGCTCGACTTTAAAAAAAAAAGAAGTTGATAAGAAAGTAATAAGTATTTTTGAATAAAAAATTATAAAAATCTAAAATTAGAAGGCACTTTGGACAACCTTTGCCCTAATGATATCAATGATAAATGATAAAAAAAAAGAGTTTAATTTTGATCAAATTATTGTTGATGACTATCAAAATGGCAAATACCTAAACTATAGTATGTAGTGTAAAATATTATTCATAAACTCATAGTTATGTATCGTTGTACATCCCTTCACAAGTATTTCGAAGAAAATGAGAGTGAGGAATAGCCTGTTAGTTAGAGTTTTTCTCTCGATTTCATTAGATCATGAGATTGATTTTGATCTTCGCCCTTATGGCTCCCAAGCAACAAACAAGTAATTTTCGAAGAAAATTATAGGCATATTAATAAGCTACGCAAACTGCAAAGTTCTCCATCACACAATAGAATTAAAATTGTCAACCACCACACCAGACCATTCTACAACTTGCAAAATTGTCCGCAAAAGCCTTGGATATTAAACTACAAAGTTGTCAAGGAAATCAGAGTTGTTCTTTAGTTCTCGCCGAACAAACTAGCTTAAGCGCGCTTTCCTCACGCCTTTTAACATTCATGAAATTCCTAACTTCAAGTCTTCAACAATGAACAATCACATAAACATTGAAACAAATAATGATACAAACATCCTTGGTCTATACACACATATAAGCACACAATATACAGTGTATCATATACACACATCAACCACCTTCATTTTCTGTCTGTATCTTCAAGTCTTCAACCCAGCAAATACGTGGGGGTACCTTAAAATTTTCCTGGCTGAGGCGGTGGTGGGCCTGCAAAAGGCGGAGCAGGTGGCCCGTAATACTGTGTTGGCACACTACGCCTCCGAGCCCTTACAATCAGATAAGCAGCTAAAACTATGATTAAGCATAACAATATAAGTGGTAATGAAATCACAATGACAAGTCCCATCTTTGATTTGTTCCCTTCTTTGCTTTCCTAATCCTGCAAGTGCACATACGAATATTAATGTTTCTACGTAGTATAATTTCAAGAGGTTGGCATGCTAAAAATTTTCTTACAACTTTTCTCTAAATTTTGCTTTACTAATCTGCATACACAAACCTTTCCAGTGTATATGCTTTCAAAAGTTGTAAGTTTGTAACTCGTAACAATAGAATTGTAAACCAAACAGTTGAAACCGGAAGAACCTATACTCTATGATTGTGAACAGGGGAAGCTTATAAAATAAACTTTAAACCATGCAAGTATTTTACAAGCAATTCATCACTGGATGAAATGGGTTTTTAAGGTTCCACCTGATGAAACTACCAATTTCAAGGCTTTGCAAACAAAGTTTGGAGCTATAGGGCCCTGATTTTTTTCAAAAAAAAAAAAAAAACAAGCGAGGTTTCAATAACTAAATAAGAGTTACTAAGTTCAAATTAGTTTATACAAAGTACATAGTAATATGGGTTTAGGTAATGGTATCCTCTTTCTAGAGCTCGTCATGACAATACTCCACAAAAAAACTCATTCATCTCTAGAGAAAATGAGATTTAAGGTTCCACTTGCAACCCCACTATACCATTCCTAGGTTTACAAGTTTGTAAAAGAAAACGAGTTCAAAAAGGGTCTGACAAGATAAACTAACACTGTTTTTGGATAAAAACATCAAAGGGAAAGGGAAGAAAGGGACATAGGAGGAAGGGGATGAGGAAAGTAGAATTCCATTTTCCCTCCAAAACTCTCTATTTTTAGAGAGATCGTGTTTATTAAAGGAGGAGGGAAAATATATCCTTCTTCTCCTTCTACTTCTTCCCCCAAGGAGTTTCTCCCCTTCCCTCCCTCTCCTCATATTTCCCTCTTTTGCAAACAAGAGGTAAGCTAACTCAAATTACTTTTAACCCCTTCCCTCTCTCTCCCCCCATTTCTTTCTATGACAAGGGGTAAGTTAGTTTAAAGTACTTTGTACAATTGGTTTATGTAATGGCCATTCCACTTCAACTTACAGCTTATTAGTTAAGATAAGCGAGGCTGCAAGCCAAGTTTCTCCGAATAGCAAGGTCTGTACAAGGTTTTCGTAGGTGAAAAGATTGGAAACAAAATAGTTGATAACAAACTTTTTTGATCAGCGTAGTGTATACCCTACTAGAGGTTCGAAACTTAAAGTTTATAAATTTTCTAACAAAGAACACCAACACTGTATTTGGATTACAACATAGAACAATAGAAGAGAAAAGGAGATGAGGAGGAAAGAGGACTTCCATTTTCCCTCTAAATTTCTCCATTTTTGGAGGGATAGAGTTTATTAAAGGAGGGACCATGGATCCCTCCTCCTCCCTTCCATCCCACAACCATGTATCCATCCCTTCCCTCCCTTTTTGTCCATTCCCTTCCATCCAAACAAAGGGTATTAAAATAAATAATTCAAAGTACTTTGTGCCATTTCCGCTACTGGTTTAGGTAATGGCCATCCTTTTTCAGCTTACAGCTTATTAGTTAAGATGATAATAAGCAAGGCTGTGATCCAAATTACTCCAAAAAAGCAAGGTTTATACAAGGATTTCGTAGGTGAAAAAATTGACAAATGAGTTGATTACAAACTCTTTTGATCTATATATACCACTTAACCACTAGAGGCTCAACATCAATATTTTAAGAGGATAATGTCATCTTTAAAGTTTAAACAATGAAAATTAGAAACTAATCATCCTCAAAGAGTCAAAACTCGAAAGGATAAGCATACGAATATGAAACATGAAGCACAATACTAGCATGAACAACCAATTCAAACAACAGCTCTAGAAGAACAATATCCACCAGACCAGTGACCGCCACTTCGCAGATATCAANGGCCAGAAAGAGTGTTTTCCAACACCTTCTTCCTAATTAATACTCATTTAGTCAAACTACGTAAATTGTTATAATTATTAATGACCGTTAACTTCGTTTCAATACGTAATTTTGAAATAACAGCTTTGAACAAAACTCAGCATTAGCACCAAGTTCAAAAGGTCACATATACACTTCACACCGAACTCATTCGTAAAGCAAAAACAAACATAAATTCATAGTTGCTTCCGGGATTCCGGCAGCACAATAGTGGCACTAATAAAACACAAATCAAATCTTAGAAAAAAAAAACTTAAAATTATAAAATCCATCAAAATGAAATATTCCTTGATTTCTCTAGAATTCTCCGCAAAATCAATAAAAACCCTTGAATTCTCAATTGCAGTCAATCATACAAAATCTAAAAATAAAATTAAATATCATAACTGAACAATCACAAACCCAAAATCAAACAGCAATTAAACCTAAAATCAAGAAAATTAATTGAGAAAATGACTGATTAAACATTAAAAATTAAACAAGGAACACAGAATTAAAGAGTAATAGTAAGCAACAAAGTAAAAATGGAAGATCTAAGATTAGCATAAATGAAAGTGACAACTTAATAGTAATATTATTATTATTATTATTGAGAACTCTAAATTATTAATTGAATGAAATTGGATAATTAATTAAACAGTGGAAAAAAGACATCAAACAGTTGAATCAATTAAGAGTTGCATATAACAAGAAAATTCAAGGATATTAAACATGGTTAATCAAAAGTTGAAATGAAAGATGATGAAGAAAAAAAAAGGGGGTTTAAAGGAGTATACCTGAAGTTATTAAGCAGAGAACAGTCGAATAAAGAGAAACAGATGAGCAACGCTAACTCGTATCTAATCAAGTAGGAAATAAGGCAAGTGAAAGTAATGCCTATTATGTACGGAAATTGATAATATGATGATACAAATACAATGAGATATGATGTATCAATTTAATGATATGGTGTTCAACGGTTAATATGTAATTAAATGTGATATAATGTTATATACATAAGTGATGTTGTGAGATACTTCTAAATAGATCATTGTGTGGTACCTGACACCTCTCCTTCCTTGTGTGTTTTTGAAATAATCACTTAAAACTTCATTTGTTTTCTTTCTTTCCCATAATAAATTAATTAGGTTTCAAATGTCAAAATCAAGCATAAAACGTTTTTGGAGTTACCTTCAACACATGGTAAAAATTCTGGGCGAAAAAAATGGGGTCCGACATAGCTCTCTGAAAGTCGAAAACGAAGGTCTCCAAGCAACTTGTAGGGCTCTGAAAGATCATTAATACAATTTTGAAAATACTTATGTTCTCTTTTTTTCGTAATCTTTTGAAAAAGAAAGATGACAAGGTTTTACAAGTTGAAATCTAGCGTGGGGCGTCGTAAGTCACCTAAATCACGCGATAAAAAGATAGGGTAAAAAAGTCGGAGTATGAGACAACACTCCGGAATCCGAAAACGATGACAGTAACTCACAGTTTTCCAGGGGTTTTCCGGGACCTAGAAGAAAAATTATCCAAAATTTTACATGGTGCCATATGGTTAAAATAGGGCCCTTGAGCAACTTGTAGGGTTTTAATGATGGTTTTGAAAGCAATAACTTGTAGGAGAAGACACAAGGTTTTAGAATTTGAAATCTAGATTTGGGCGTTCTAGAATCTAGGGTCACCTACATGCAACACGTATGTGGTAAAAACATAAAGTGAAAACAAGACGGAGCATGGGACAACCCTCTTAATGCCGAAAATGAAGGTTAGAACTCACATCTTTCAAGAGTTCCAAGTTTCCAGAGAAAAGGTTGTCGAAAATTTTATATGGTGTCCTTATGGTTAAAAGAGGGTCTAAGAACATTTTGTAGGGATTCGAAAGGTCATAATACGGTTCTATAACATATTATATTTTTTTCCCGAGAAGATAATAACGTGTTAGAGGCCAAAATCAAGTACAAGGCATCCTTGGGTTACATACACCATGTACTAAAAAGAAAGGGAAAAATAAGACAAATACCGAGACAACCATCCAAAAACCGAAAAGAAATGTTATAAGTTCCTGTTTACTTCAGCTTAAAATCAGTTCAGATCAGGTCGGTTCGGTTCGGTTCAACTCTTCTTTCATTTTGCTACTCATTAATCCTTCATTTTAAAAAACTTTCGGTTCAGCTCAGCTCAGCTCAGTTTAGTTGTTTTCAGCTGAAGTAAGTTGTCCCTAACTCATACTTTTCGGGGTTTTGGGGTCTCTAAAAAAAAAGTTTTCCAAAATTTTACATGGTGCCCATGTAAACAAAAAAGGATTTTCGAGCAACTTTTAGGGGTTTGAAAGGTTATAATATGCACCCGGAACAATGAAAAATACCGTTGTCCTTATTTTTTTGGTAATATTCTAAAAAGGAAAGGTAACAAAGTTTTAGAGGCTGAAATCGAGCGTAAGGTGTTCTAGATTCACTTACAACACGTGGTAAAAAGATAGGTCGAAAACATAGCGGATCCTAGGATAACTCTCTAGAAGCCATTTACAAAGACTGCAACTCACAATTTTTAGGGTTTTGAGGTACGACGTAGTGCCATGAAAAAAAAAAGGAAAATAAAAGGCTCGTGAGCAATTTATATGGGTTCAAAAGGTTATAATACGGTTGAATTGCGTGAAAGCGAAAAACAATATTGTAATCTTCTAATTAAGGAGAAAAGCTAAGATAACAATAAGAGATTAAAATCAGGAATGTGACGTCATAGAATCACATAAAACTCTCTCAATTAGACTAGTATGCATATGAATGTATTTTAATAATGTCAATTTGTGAATAATTTGGAGATATACTTTGCTTTTTGACAGGAAGAAAGGAGATATATTTTTGCCACTCCTTATGATTTTCCACTTTGTCTTATATGCAACATGTTGCACAATATCTAAATGGTGCGGCATCCCAATCAAAACCTAGGGTTTTAAGAGAAACCAATCGCCATCGTCGTCGCCGCCTTCGTTTCTCTCTCCTCTACGTTCTTCTTCTTCCTTATTCCTCTAACCTTCTTCCTTTTTTATGCGAATTTATGCAGCAATATTTGGTTTGTGCATAAATCTAGCAATTAATCTTGATTTTTCTTTTCAACAATATTGAATGTTTAATGTTCAATATATTTTGAAATGATAGGTTCTTAAATTTCATCTCCTTTTATATTGAATTCGACTTTTTTGATACAAATCTTGAGTTTATTGTAGAATTAAGATTCTTATGGTATTTGATTTCTTATATATTTTTTTTCAATTTGTAAGTTATATATCCATATTCCAACAAAGTAACCCAGGTTATTAAAGTAAGTAACCACTTTTAGCATAAGTAACCATCATTAGTCTGATAAGTAACCACAATATTTCTAACAAGTAACCTCGGTACTATTACTAATAGGTAACCATAATGCTTTTAGAAAGGAACCACCATTGTTCATTTAAGTAACTTTAGTATTACTAACAAGTAAATCACAATTATCAATAAGTAATCACAATGTAAGTAACCTCGGTACTACTACTAATAGGTAACCATAACACTTCTAAAAAGTAACCATAATTGTTCATATAAGTAACCAAGTTATTATTAACAAATAAATTACAATTATCAATAATAAGTAACCATAATTCTTCTAAAAAGTAACTATCGTTGTTCAATTATGTAACCACAATGTTAATAACAAATTAGTCTTCAATTATCAACATTTATAACAAGTAACGAACCATCAATATTTAACAAAGTAACCTATAAGTAAATAATATAGTTCAAATAATTAGCCATTGCAATTCAAATAAGTAGAAATTGCTTAAATAAGTGTATGTAGAACGTAAGTAACCATCATTGTTCAAATAAGTAACCATTATTATTCAAACATGTAACCATCGTTGTTCTACTAAGTAACTATTGCTGTGAAACCCATAATAGAAGGACGATATTCACATGTATGACCACAACATTAATTGATGGTGCAACCTGCCATACACAAAACACGCCCAAATTCCAAAGAACTGTTAAAAAAAAAAACTAATAATGTTGATCATTCACCCAATGCTAACTGGTTGGAATGATGATGATGAGGCTAGAAACAACCATAACCGTGGAGATCGCACAAATAATAGCAACGACCAGTCGCGTGACCGTTGCGGCAACCTTATGATTTTCCTAGTGGTATGCGCAATACTTGGACTCTATGTCTGGGCTATATTTTTTTGATGCTACTGGCCGTCCATCGATGGAATTCCAACTTAATTGTTCAATTATTCAATTATGGATTATACACATCATCGTGTGACGGATTTGAAGGTCAATCTCACGGTGAAAAATAAAGGTTATATAGTGTTGATGTACTTTAGCTCAATGGTTGCTTCTTTAGAGTATCATCATGGAGACGAGTTAATACCATTGTCGTCTACAAAATTACCATCTTTCCATCATGATGGCGATCAATTGGATCTTCAATTCGGGATTATAGTGTAGATTCCATCTCCCCGCATGTGTGGGAGCAACAACTTTTACGATTAGCTCTAAAGATTGAAGGTCGCACTTTTTCGATATTACAATATTCTGATTTTTGCAATGTGAAAATCATATGTGATCGTATAAAAATTGAATTTACGCCTGATACTCTAGCAAATAATTTTACTACGGGCAAGATGATCGATGGTCCACTTATTTGCAAGTACAAGTGTAGATAATTAATTAAAATGGATTATTAGTATAGGGTTAGTTGAAACTTTGCAATATAGTAGTTAATATACTTGTTAAATTTGATTTTTATTGTTTGGTTACTACACAATACTAGTTTCTAATGAGCAATGAAAGTAGAGGACGGTGCTTTGATATTAATCTTTGATATGTTCAATTCAATTTCCCACCTGCTCCGTACATACTACTAAGTATGTTTTATGAATTCACAATCGAGTTTGAGTCGAGTGTTGAAACAAACTGACAAATCAAATTAATATCAAACTTGTTCATAATGGGTGCTATATATTGTACCCATAAAATTTATGATGAATAAGATGACTATAACGATTATTATTATCTCCCCACGACCTCGATCGATTTCTAATTCTATTAGTATTATAACACGTTATCAGCACAATTGTTCAACTAGATCTATTAAATTTAGATCAACAAATTCGCCAATTGATCACTGCTTGTAATAACTAATAAGGTAAGCTAGCACATTATCAACACCATTGTTCTATCCACTCTACTGTTCCTATACTAGCCAGCTAACAGTCTGTTATAATGGCCGGAATTATAGCTGTGTTGTTAGAAACCTCATTAAGAACTATATCAGTCAGGGGGATTTCGGTTAATGAGTATAAAGGATATTTGTGGATTTATAAATGGGTTCATTATTACGTGTTTGCTGAAAAATCTTGCACACAATTGTGCAATTTTACATGCAAGACTACAACGTATAAGTTCTGCTCTCCCTATGACAAGGGTTATTGAACGTGTGCACTTATAGATTATGCTCTCATTCTCTTCTTGCGGTGAAAATGACAATCGATTTAGCAATTAGACAGCCTACATATGGGTTCAAATCTCATGTGGTTCCAGAAATTCCTAGTATCTAATTGTTAGATAAAAATTCCGCATTTAACAAGTCAATATGATAAATATGATCAACTTTGAGGATTAATATGTGAGATGTATATATATACTAATGGTATATGTACACATAGTATTTTATTTGTATATGTGTACCGTTAATGCTTTTCAAAGTTAACTATATTTACTAAATTGACTTGTTAGATGCAAAATTAGCATCTAAACGTTAGATACTAGAAATCTCTCCTGACCGATCAACGGATATAGAAGTATGCTGATGTTGTCTTTAAGAGATCCACAAGACAACAAACAATGCCTCTTTTAATTTACTTTCAACTCTTCAAGAAGTGAGTGGTATGTTCTTGCTATTGGTTGGGTCAAAGTTAATATTGATGCCGGATGGTGCGTGCTACCTTGGGCGATGTTGGAGTTGGATTATTAGTGGTTGCGACTTGCGAGGGATGCTCAAGGTAAGGTTTTCGTGATAAGTGCTGCAGCTAACAAGACCTATGGTTGGCTACTTGGCTTAAGAGAGGGCATGTAAATTTGTCGCAGCAAGTAGCTAGAAAGGTTATTATTGTTACACTATTACAAACTAAGTGTATGGAGTTCTTATATAATTCCTTGGAGATCACACAATAATGGTACGAGTTGCCTGTTGACTTTAGTTTCTTGAATTCTGTAGAGTAACAAAGTAACCACATCTGGCGAAGAGCAATAGAAGCAGCAAGACATGTTGTCTTTGGTGTAGTTGTCGAAGTTCCGGGGATAAATTCCTGTAAGGATTATTTCCTCTCCGATACTTAAATGAATATTTGTATAAACAATTTAAGAGAGAAGGTAGGGAGAGAGAAGAAATAATGCTTGTAATAAATGTCATGTGTCAATGCTTGTATGAGCAATTTGTATGACCTCTACCTGCTGCCCAGTAGCTAGGGCGAAGCTCCTCTTATGAGAGCCTTATACATTTTGCCGCTTATTATTCGATAACTATTTACATTCTAGGATCGTATTAATTTTTGGCTATTATCAATCAATCAATCAAACAATACCTTAATCCTAAAAATTGAGGTTGGCTACATGAACCAAGAAAATCATTCCATGTGGTCATTCACATAAATTTTCTTCTTCCATCCCCTGTGATCAAGGATCTCATTTTCTTGTAAATCCAAAAGTTTCATATCCTTTCTAACCCCTTTTCCACCAAGTCATTTCCGGTATCCTCTTACCTCGTTTGAAGCTTTCATGATCCCACTTTTCCACTCGTCGCACTGGGGCTCCCTCAAATCTCCGTCTCCCACCGAAGTCATTTTGGCTATTAAAATATAAAAAATAACAGTAGCCTTAAGTGATATTCTATTTTTGGCTATAAAAAAATTAATTAAAAAATGAAGCAGTAATTTCTTGTTAAATTAGGTTTTTAAACACTATTCTTCTTCATTCTTTGACCGACTTTGAATCTTTAAAAAAAAATATATAATTACATTAGATCTTGTTTGATTGATTTCAATGAGTAATTTTTTAATGTTTTTTTTTTAATTTTTAATTTTCATATATTACGTATGTTATTATAAATTTAAGAGTTTGAAATAGCGTATTAAATCTATAGAAAAACAAATATAGCAAGCAATATAAGATAGCAAGGATATGTATTTTGTAAACGAGATCAATAGACAATATAGTAAGAGACTTAGACCGGGCCTAGCGGGCAATTTAGAAGGCAATTAGGAAAGATAGCTGGCATTATACGATTGAGTATATATATTGGAGATATATTTTGCTTTTTGACCATTAAGGAAAAAATCAGACATATTTTGCTACTTCTTATGATTTTAGGATATATATATATACTTAACTACGCAACAATAAATTCATATTTCGTATATCCTTAATTCAATAGAGGACACAAATCACTTATTCAAGCCATAAAAGCCAAGGAAGAGTTAAAAAAAAAATAATAATAATAGTAACAATGTTGACACAACCACTAATGACTGGTTGGTATGATAGTGATGATGATAGCGATGATGACGATATTGAGGCAGGAAAAAACAACCCTATTTGTGGCAATGTTGAGGTCGGAAACAACTCTATTTGCGGCGATGTTGAGGCTCGAAACAATCATATTCGTGGCGGTAGCGCCAACAACAACACAAATCAAAGCAACCAGACTAACCATTTTCATGGTTGTCATGGGTCATGGCGTGACCATTGTGGCACTATAATTATTGTCCTAATGCTAATCACAATTATTGGAATCTATGCATGGGATATATTTTTTTGATACTAGTGATCGCCTCTTTAAGTAGAAGATGATTTTGATTTTTATTGAATATTGTGTAAAGGTTTAATTTTATGTACATGTAGCCTTAATTTCATTACCAGACTTTTATATACTCTATCAGTTATGTACAATTTATTCTTTACGTTATAATGTTAAGTCGAATCAAATAAGACTCCATATGAATGTTTTTTTCCCTACATATAAAGTGCAAACGATGGTCATGGCTAAGTGTGATAAATGAATAATTATAATACTCAAAACGTAAAAAATAAAGTGAAACGAATGAAGTACATATATTTACCCAATGGAGCAGGTACGATGCACAATGGTGCTGGAGTCAATATTGATGGGAATAAAAATCAAATTAAAAGGCTTGGCTTCACATTTTAGCTTAGGGTCCAAAAAATTTAAAGTTATTTTTGTTATTAATACTTATTTTAACTTGAGATTTCGATCAATATATGGTGACAAATAGAAACGTTATTACTTGTTAAGTTGTTAGACATTATTTTAGTTGAGATTACAAACTTAAGATTAGGCTTTGATTTATATTGCTGAAGTATATGGCCTGTTATTGGGCCTCAATGTATAATATTGTATCTATCACTACATATACAAATTACAAAACTAAAGAAATGAATGCTTAATTAGCTTGTAAAAATGGAATGCTACTCTTTTTAGATGTTACAATATGTTGATTTTTGCAATGCCAAAATCATATATTCATATGTGATCGCGCGTCATATAACTTGACTCGAGAGATACCTTACCTTTATTAAGTTAACTTGTTTAATCATATATTCATTTGTGCTTAATTAACTTGTTACATAGTTATTAATACCTTACCTTTATTAAGTTATTAGGCCCCTCTAACTCCCTAAGGGTGCTTATTGAGAGATAATTGATCGCGAGCCATATATTGACTTGACTCGACTTTGTGCTTGTTATGCTCGGCTTGACTCGTTACTGGATAGATAACCTTGATAAAGTTGTGCTCAATTGGTTATCAATTAATAATGTTTGATAGTGCTCGACTCGAACTCGAGTTTGCTTGAAACTCGTTTCATGTTGTGTACTTAATTGACTCGATAACTTGACTCGAGGTCGTTTATTTTAGTTTGATTAATCATTTTTTACATGGCGCTATTACACGTAATTTATATATATATAAAGTGAATACAACACTTGAATGTTTGCTATATTATCTTTCACATAATCCCATAATAAAAGATTGAGGATCATTCAAAGAAAATTAAGCAACCGTTAAGTCACATAAACTATGTAAAAATCAAGTTTTTACAATGTGTTTGAATACCAAGTGAGTGGGAAAAGAAGAGAAGGGTGATGAGGGGGATAGAAGGGAGCGGAAAGTCGAAAAGTGATGAGTTTCCTTCCAAAATTTTCCATTGTTAGAAAGATCGAATTCACTTTCTTCCTTATTTGTTATCCAAATGAAGGAAATTCCATCCCTTTATTTCCCTTCCCTTTATTCCCCTCGTTTCTTTCAATCCAAACACACTATTAATATAAGTCTATGACAACAATATTGGAAATAAAGGATATTCTCAAGGCTACACATAGATATGAAATCGATAGAGATTAAATTGGTGTGTCATGGCAATTAAGACCATTAGCTTGAAAATGATAATTCAGCACAACCGGGATGTCATTATATTAATATGAATTTTATATTTAATAAAAATCATATAAGAAGTGTAACAATAAAAAAAACGTTTGAATATTTTAAGGACAATAATTAAACACAAATAAGAATCAATTTCATTTCTATAAATTTTATAAGGATTAATGCATGAAAAGGTTGCAAGATTTTTGAAAAAAGCGTCTATAACATATATATTTATTTTTCTAAACAACAATCCATAACATCAAAAAAAAAAAAAAAAATAAAACAGAAAAGAGAATCGAACCCATGACCTTGTCACCGAGCCTTAGAACATGAGATTCAAATCAAGCAAAGTCACATTATTTATTTATTCATTTTGTATTTTTTTAACACTGAAAAATTTCTTCATAAATTTTTGAGCTGCTCGCAAACATATCAAATTGACTCGACTCGCTAATGCTCTAAGTTGAGGTCAGCTCAAGTCGAGCTTTAACAGAATCGATCATGAGTTGCTAATAAGCTGCACAATCGATAGACATCCCTAGGCTTAGGGTTGTGCAAAAAAATGATGTTTTCGAAATTTTGATCTGGCTTTTTCCCTTTCGAAAATTCGATATAGTTTTTTGAAATTCTGAAAAACCGGTCTGAATATCTGGATTATAAAATCAAAAGCCGGATCAGAATTGGAATGAGTTTTAAAAATTCGATTTCTGAATTTTTAAGGAAAACAAAATTCGAAATTTCAATTTGCTGATTCGATTTAAGAGTATAAAAGTAAGTTTAGACGAAAATTTTGCAGATCCAGACTTTAAAATTGAATTTGTAGGTTCCGAAAATTCAAATATCTAAATTTCCTAATTGAAAAATTCCCGATATTCAATTTTACATAGTATGTATAGGCTCCCCTCGAACCTCAAAATGTAATCTAGAAAAATCCACACCAACACCAAAATTTACAAATATCACACCCATATCCCCAACTTGCNAAGCAAAGTCACATTATTTATTTATTCATTTTGTATTTTTTTAACACTGAAAAATTTCTTCATAAATTTTTGAGCTGCTCGCAAACATATCAAATTGACTCGACTCGCTAATGCTCTAAGTTGAGGTCAGCTCAAGTCGAGCTTTAACAGAATCGATCATGAGTTGCTAATAAGCTGCACAATCGATAGACATCCCTAGGCTTAGGGTTGTGCAAAAAAATGATGTTTTCGAAATTTTGATCTGGCTTTTTCCCTTTCGAAAATTCGATATAGTTTTTTGAAATTCTGAAAAACCGGTCTGAATATCTGGATTATAAAATCAAAAGCCGGATCAGAATTGGAATGAGTTTTAAAAATTCGATTTCTGAATTTTTAAGGAAAACAAAATTCGAAATTTCAATTTGCTGATTCGATTTAAGAGTATAAAAGTAAGTTTAGACGAAAATTTTGCAGATCCAGACTTTAAAATTGAATTTGTAGGTTCCGAAAATTCAAATATCTAAATTTCCTAATTGAAAAATTCCCGATATTCAATTTTACATAGTATGTATAGGCTCCCCTCGAACCTCAAAATGTAATCTAGAAAAATCCACACCAACACCAAAATTTACAAATATCACACCCATATCCCCACCTTGCTTCATTATTTTCCTTCCTTTATTTTTAGGTTAAAAAAAAAAAAAAAAAATCAAAGAAACAAAAATCAACAAGTTGATATTTCTCAATAAATATCCCCTCTAATATAAACCCCCCTCTTAGCCTTTCCACCTCCTTCAAACTCTCAAAAACCTTATCACACTCTCTCTTCACTTCAGCAGCAGCCTTATCTTCTTCCTTCTTTCTCTCTCATCAATGGCTTCCACAACATTCCTTGCTTCTTTCACTCCAAAATCCTTATCACTCACTAAACCACACACTTCTTCTTCTTCTTCTTCACTTCCAATTTTCAACCTGTTTTCATCGTCAAATTCAATCTCAAAACCATCACTTAACTCAATATCACTTACTCCGTCGAAAAAGTACGATACAATAACTTCATCTCGCTTTATCCGAAACGTCGCCGTTTCGTCACAGTATGACCAAGAAGAAGATGTTTTAGGTGATGAGAGAGAAGAGCGAGCGAACTTCTCCCCTGACCTTAAGCTTTTCGTCGGTAACTTACCTTTTAATGTTGATAGTGCTGAACTTGCTGGTTTGTTTGGTTCTGCTGGAACTGTTGAAATGGTTGAGGTAATTTTGATTTTTCTTATAATTTTGAGTTGAATATTCGAAATTGTTGTATGAATTGTTCAAATTTGTTTTGTGTGCAGGTTATATATGATAAGATGACTGGAAGAAGTCGAGGATTTGGATTTGTTACGATGTCGTCTGTGGAGGAAGTTGATGCTGCTGCTCAACAATTCAACGGATATGTAATTTTCTCGAATTATATCATTATTATTATTTGTAGTTTGATGTTTTATTTGTTTGTTGGAGTTAAAATGATTGTTGTGTTGTGTTGTTTTTGTTTAATGGAATGTTTTTAATTGTGTGTTGAATTTTGATGAATGAAATATGTATTTGTTTGTGTTTTGATGTTTTATAAAAGAGTTGTTGGTTTGTTTTGTGAAATGAAGTTTATGTTTGTGATATAAGATGAGGTTTGAATGTGTAATAAGAGTTTTGATAAGTTCGGATAAGGTTCAATAAGATTATTTGTTTCGTAAGATAGTATGTTGAATTGAGTTTCGTATAATGTTTGATGAGACTTTGTTTTTTGAGAGTTATGGTTTAATATGTTAAGATAAGTTTGGATAAGGTTTAATGAAGTGTTGTTCTTTTTCGCCTGAATTCCATTTTACTTATGAGAACCTTTATCTGGATTTGTTTATGCTTAAGGTTGGTGTAGGATAAATAGTAACATGTCTAGATAAAATGAGCTTAACATAAGCTATGAGCTTTCTAACCTGAATTCGGCGGGAGTATAAGAACTTATTCAATTTTGTGTTTGCTTAATTTTTCGATGTTGTGTCTGCACTTTCTTTAGTATTTTAAAGTATCAGATTGGTGACTACAGTTTGTTTTGAGTATTAATTGGAAACAATTACTTTTGTTACTACAAAAGTAAGCCTATGTCTAAAGGGTATAAACATTTAAAGGCATTGCAGTCATATTTGTTGTATATGAACGTGTTATCGATCTTCTATAATAGCCCTGCTTGCCATTTTTAAAGTTGTGTTGAAAATTAATTTGGTTGATGTTGAGTTTCCTATGTTCAAAACACTTGGTTCAAGATACAAAATGCTTTCTTTTGAGAGAATTTGTTCTTCTTTTGGCATTTTTAGAAAGTCCCAATTATGTTGTGTAGATCCTCATGTCTACCCCTGGTGGTTGTTTGCGTTTATCGTAGAAACTAGAATTTTGGTGACCGTTTTAGTCATTTTTCATTAGCTGCTCTCATCTGACTAGACTAACTCTTGTGACTATGGCAGGAACTTGAAGGCAGACCATTGAGGGTGAATGCAGGACCTCCACCACCTAAAAGAGATGATTTTTCCCCTAGAGGTGGCAGTGGTGGACCAGGCAGTGACAGCTCCAACCGGGTTCATGTGGGCAATCTTTCATGGAAAGTTGATGATGCTGCCCTTAAGACTCTCTTTGGTGAACTTGGAGAAGTTTTGGACGCAAAGGTTATCTATGACAGAGATAGTGGTCGTTCAAGAGGGTTTGGATTTGTAACTTACAGCTCTTCTGATGAGGTTAACAATGCCATCGAATCTTTGGACGGTGTGGTAAGCTCACCATATCATACCCTTCAGATACTAATTAATTAATATTTTTAGTGCTTTTTAGTGTGAAGCTGAATGGTATTCTCAAAACAATTTGAAACAATAGCATGATCTTAGCTTAGGATTGCTGAAGTTCTTGGCATGATGAGTATTGACCCCGCAGCTTTCACTTGATAAAATTTATGCTTACATTTATCTTTCTCATGTTATGCAGGACCTTAATGGGCGGTCTATCCGTGTAACTGTTGCAGAAGCAAGGCAGAGGGCTCCTCGCCGATTTTGAAGTGAACAGCAACACTGAACTGATTTGAAAGTGACAAGCAGGTGCTGCTGCAATGAACTAAACTTGTGCTGAACATTGTGTCATCAATATCTCCAATTTTCTACTTCAGATGCACAGCAAGTCAGCAACCAACTTAGATGTATTGTATGCCTTGCATGAAGATAATCTGAATATGTTTTGGAAGCTATGCCCCCTTTAGATATTTATTCTACCATGTGTAATGCTTCTAGCAGTCTTAGGTATGATTAGTTTAAACTCTCATAGCGGGGCTGGTTTCAGTGTAATGTTTGTTCCCCTGCAAGGATGCTGGAAACTGTTGAACAATGCGGCACTCTTTTGTAAGAACTCGTTGGCCATGGCCGGTAGTGATGTAGTAATACAAATGTTTTTTGTTCAGTTGAAATGTTTTTNATTTTTTTTTTTTTTTTTTTTTTTTTTTGTTTGTGATGTATGAAAATGACTTAATCTTATCAATCCCTATTTTATTGGTCAAGTGCTGGTTGATTCTTCTGCTGTGTTGGTATCCCACAATAGAGGTTGTCAATGGATGTATATGATTCTGTTTCAATTAATTAGTTGTATACTAAATAAAAATCGAGCAACGGCTGGTTTAGTCTAATACATATGAACAGAAATGGGACAGCAATAACATTGATCAATATATACTGATATACGTTGACACTCATGCTTAGAATGAGGTACTACTTGTTTTCAAGGTGAAAACCTGAAACTTGAATGATCAAGTGGCTTTCGAGTTTGTAGTTAGCATAGTACATGGATATAGATAGGTGCTTATCATTGAATTGAATCAAATTGATATCGATTCTCATGCTGCATAATGAGACTTCAAAAACAAGAGTAAGGTTATTGAATCAAAATGATCAGTTCTCATGCCGCATGATGAGACTTCAAAAATAAGAGTAAGGTTCACCATTCCAATTTGTGACTGAACCTAAAGCTACAAATACATAACCTTGATGTCCTTAGGTTCTAAGCCATCTCTGGCGATTAATCAATAATTCAAAGTGCTTTTCTTGCGTATTCTTGATACAATAGTGTTGATATAGATATAAAGGAGTGTTACTTCTTTGGGAAGTAAGAAGCCCCTTTGATATTTCTTCATCTGCAAAGAATTCTCGATGGGAAAACACAAAGACAAAGGGCTGATCTTTGAATAGGAAAAAGAGTGAATTGGCTTATTCAAAAAAAAAAAAAAAGTCTTGTCTTTTGAAAGATCTATCTCGTGTCTAGTACTGCATGAATCCACCCTGCAAGAACTCCGAATGACTCTTTTGAAGCTCATCCGTTAGAAAGACCCAGGGGTTCCATACTCTAAGAGCCCAAACTATCTGATTGAATAAATCCTCCTTTATCTGTTTTTTGTTGCGGGTGCATTCTTGGGCCTTGACAGTTGGCCGTTGGCGATTTGGCATTGCGTCCAGGCTTCCCAAGTCTCCCCTATCCTTCTCTTTTATTGCCTTGAAAGCTCAAAAATAACCTTTAAGTAGTAATTAATGGGCAAAGATAACTAAATTTGTGTGAGAGGAGATTTAACAAATTAGATCCTACTAAACAAGCTTTTGAAATTCAAGACATAGCCTTTTTTTTTTCTTCTTTTTCTTGGAAGGGTTGTCTCGAGCTCCATTTTCTTTTCGCCTTATTTTTTTTTACCACGTGTTATGAGTCACCACAGTTTACCCATCATCGATTTTGGCCTCTACAAACTTGTTATCATCTCTCCTTCCGAGATCGTTCAAAAGAAGAGAACAATAGCCCTTTTGCTCTCCTGGGACGTTCTTTTAGCCCTTTCAACCCTGATGGCTACTTGGCTTTCTATTTTAACCAAATGTGCACCCTCTAAAAAAATTTGCATTTCCCAAAACCCCGAACCTAGGAAAACTGTAATTTAAAGTTTGTTTTTAGCCTCCGGGAGGCTGTCCCAGACTTTGTCATCTTTTCGCCCTATTTTCTTACAACATTGTTCTGGGTCACGACACGACTCCGCATGAACGATTTTCTTGCTAAAAACTTGTTATCATCCCTCTTTTTGAGATATTTCAAAAAAGGAACAATAACTTTTTCGCTCTCATAAGATGTTCTTATTTCCTTTTTTAACCCCACTTAGCTGCTCAGAGTTTCTATTTTTATCAAACAGGCACCCTATAAGATTTTAGGCATCTTTTTCTGAGACTCGGGAATCTCAAAATTGTGAATTATAGCCTTTGTTTTTGATCTGCGAGGGCTGTCCGAGGCCCATCTTCTTTTTGCCCTAATTTTTTACCACTTGTTTAGCGTCACCTTTAAGGCTCCACATGTTCGGTTTCAGCCTCTAAAAACTTGTATCATCTCTCTTTCGAGATATTTTAGAAGAAGGGAACAATAGCTTTTTCGCTGTCTCGAGACGTTCATATGGCCCTCAACCCCAATTGGCTTCCCAGTGTTCCTATTTTGACCATACGAACACTTTGTAAAAGTTTTGACAATTTTTTTTCAAGACCCCAGAATCTCGGAAAATTGTGAATAGTTTTTGTTTTTGGCATTTGGAGGATTGTCTCGGGCTTCGACTTTTTTCACCCCTTTGTTTTTACTACGTGTTCTGGGTCACTATAGGACTACACATGATTGGTTTCGGCATTTGAAAACTAGTCATCATCCCTATTTCGAAGATATTTCTGGAGAGGGGAACAATAGCCTTTTCGCTCTATCGGTACGTTCTTATGACCTTTTCAACCCCACTTGGCTACTCGAGGTTCCTATTTTGCCCATATAGACACCCTGTAAAAATTTTGCAACTTTTTTCGGGGACCCAAGAAACAAAAAAAAAAATAATAGCCTTTGATTGAGTCATCCAGAGGGGCCTCGCCAAACCCAGTGTTATTTTTGCTCTGTTTTTTAAAATGTTATGGACCATCAAAGTAATCCCTACGATCGAATTCGGCCCCTAAAATCATGTTATTGAATCATGTATAAAAATAATATAAATATCAGAAAATGACACACCACTTACCATTTACCAAGGTGTTCCCCTGGCTAAATCTCTTACAGTCTTACCAAATTACCTCTGAAAATAGTTACCAAACAAATCCAAACTGTACTCAAACAACAACTTATGCACTAGTTGAAGTTTGTTACAAAAAATGGGGGTTTTCATCATATTCAAGCATACATTTTTCCCACCAAAAAAAAGTAAATTAACATTTAAAGCTTATAACTCCATTGTTATGTACCTTCACAATAGAACAATGTCATCATCAACTCCAATATTACAAGCTTATAATAAAACAGGGGAACATTATTATCATAATAATTACACAAATAATAATGAAGATACAATTTTACTGACAAAAAGGGTACTTAATCTTTCATTAAGGGGTGAAATTGAGAATGCTAAAAGGGTATTTGATGGTATGTTATGTAAGGATATAGTTGCTTACAATGCCATGATTAGAGGGTATTTGGAAAACCATATGATTGATAATGCACGAAAACTGTTCGACGAAATGCCTGAAAGAAATGATTTTTCTTGGAATTCTATGATCATGGGTTATAGTAGAGAGAACATGATTCACATTGCATTGAAGATGTTTATCTGTATGCCAGGAAAAGATGTGTATAGTTGGACTGCTATTATTACTGGACTTTGTAAAGGGTCATTTGTGAGTGATGCTTGGCGTTTGTTTGTCGAAATGCCGGAGCGAAATGAGGCTTCTTGGGGTGCAATCATGTCAGGGTTTCAGCAAAATGGGTTGGCAGCTGAAACTTTGGTTTTGTTTAAGGATATGTTGGGAGTTGGTGTTGAGCCAAATTCTCATTCGTTCACTACTGTATTGGCTGCTTCGGCTGATTTAACCATGCTGTCGTTGAGCAAACAGTTGTATTTGCAGCTTCTTAAAAGAGGGTATGAGCAGAATTCCCATATTGGAAATTCTGTTCTGTCTATGTTCATGAAATGTGGTAGTCGTGATGATGCTGAGCGCGTTTTTGAGGGTTTGCCTTATCGTAACCTTGTTAGTTGGAATTGTATGGTTACTGGTTATGCTCAAAATGGTGAAGCTTTAAAGGCTATTATGACATTTCACCAGATGCAGAAAGTTCATGTTTTTCCGGACCGTATAAGCTTCTTAGGAGTTCTTCTGGGTTGTTGTTACTGTGGTTTAGTTGAAGAAGGAAAAGAATATTTCCGAAGTATGGAGAAGCATTATGGGATTGTTGCAGGGCCTGAGCATTATGCCTGCTTGACTGATCTTTTTGCACGTGCTGGGCTATTCAAAGACGCGTATCAGCTTGTCATGGATATGCCCTTTGAACCTACACCTGTCTTTTGGCGATCAATTCTGAATGGATGTAGGATTTGGGGACGCTTTGAGTTAGGATTATATGCTGCTGATCAGCTTGTGAGACTTGAATCCACTGAGTCAAGGGCCTTTTCCTTGGCAACGGATGTGCGTAATTTCTTTGCATCTAATGGTGACTCTTTCTTTGGGAGCCAAATGAAGGTGCCAGAAACAAAAATGGAGATGGGTTGTAGTTGGGTGGAGGTTAAGGGAATGAGACATCTATTCACATCCCGAGATGAAACCCATTTGGAAACAAATGATATATATCAGATGATTGGTTTGTTGATCTATGATATTTTCAACAACCTCAGAGTTTGTAATCAAGGGCCAACTTGCGATGAACTATGAGTTTGTTATCCATAATCACGCCAAACTATATTTTTCATCAGAGAGTTTTCAAAATTATCTGCACATAGCTTTGAGAAAATTTTGTAACCTAGTCCCCTAGATGTATCAACAAGTTGACATTTATGAAGTTCTATTGAAGTTGGAAGACGTGTAATTATTCACGAATTTTTTTACTTGGTCTCCTTGGAGATATTACACTCTAAGGCTTTAACCTGGTTATACTGAGTTACCTGTTTTTTCTTACATGAGGTTGAAAAGTGGCATTGTCTACTTGTCAAGATATACTCAGTTACTTGGTTTCTGATCCAGCACAACAGAAATGTGTACAAACACACCACCAGAGAATCATGCTGTTATAAACAGAGGAAATTGAGAACAAGTTGTTTGATTTTAGACGTGCTACTTATCTTCTAGGTTCAAGCTTCTACAGCCTCATTCCTGTAGCTATTTTAATATCCTTGATTTTGCAGGTATGCTACATTTTTGTTCTGCAGGTGAATGACACTTGGCGTGTAATTGCATACTACATTACTACGTTAACAATTGCATCATTTACTTCTTGGCTTTGGAATACCATAATGAAATCGTCAGGGTTTTCTGGTTGTGGCTATTAGATTTCCGGTTTTAGGTTCTTATTGAATTTAATTGATCTTTACATTTCATTGCGGCGTTGCCTCTTCTTGTGACTACTTTACATTGTTAGTAGAACTAGGCCAGGCTATTTGTGGTTTTAAGCTTTGTGTTCAAAATACTAAATGTTTGATATGGATGATGAATCATATAAAATTTTAAGATGAATGACTAATATCCTTGCTCCGAATAAAATTAGGCTGAAGTCTGAAGAGTTAGATATCTGTATCACTGTATGTGTGAATTTTATCATTTCATATATTGAGCTCCAACTGAAACTACTACAACGGTAAACTCAAAGCTGAATTCTAAAAAGACGGGGTCAAATATCAGCTTCTACAGACTTTCTGAAATTTCAGTCATTGAGTTGTTCCAATATCAACATACATGGTCAGAAATTTAAACTACTGCAGCTTCTGCGTTGATTAAAATTGACTTGCAGCAGCAGCGATGAAAAGTATAACTTGATACAATCCCCTCCCCACCCACCTCTTCTTTCGTGGGACTATGTTGTTACAGTATAGTGCATTACTCCCTGAGTCCCTGCTGTAGTGCTGTGATCTCATGTTTTTTGTAGATTTGAAAATTGCCATATTCATTTGTTTTGAATTATCCTTGATGAGATCTCTGCAAGAAGCATTTCTTTCGAAGGTGTCATGACTTTCATGACGTGTTTCAATTGTTGAACGAAAATCCATGTCCAATAAGGATTATGTTTCATTAAATCAATTATAACATTGTTATTATACCTCCTTAGGTTTATTACCAAATAGATTGCCACTTCTGGCATTAGTTCTATATATTCCCCTCAAAATTCTTTAATTCACCAAACTCCCTGCATATTAATAACTAAGATGATTGAAATATGGTCAGTTTTTGGCTATTTTTGGCCCTTTTTGGGGGCAAATAGCAAAATCAAAAGGCGCACAAGGTAACGCTTGAACTTCTTCCACTCTTTATGCTTCCTACCTTCTTGTAACTTACCTCAATTTGCTTTCATTATTTGCTTATCTATTAGTATTCAGTCTCATGTTTGTATTCATGCATTCATCAAGTAAGACGCACTTGTATAAAAAAAAAAAAAAAAGGTTTTTGACTACTTTTGGTTTGTTGATATAATACTTGCTGCTTAATCAATTTGCTTTCTTGTTCATAAAGCAGATTAGAGCTGATTGCTGTAGTGGAGAATCTACGTATGTTGCATTGTTCAGTGATCAGTCCTAAGCTGTTTCGAAGTACTTGGAGGTTTGCACATATACCCTTAGTTTGACAGTTTATTGAAGTTTTCTACAACAATGGGCTGACAGTGGCAATAAGTGCAACTGCTGTCACTTTTGTTGTAGAAAGGGTGGGATATATTGAGAAAGATGTTTGATTATAATTAAGATGTTTCTGCTGAATATCAAGTAATTTTGCACTATGTAAATCTATTCGCACTTTCAGCTGAAACTTTACATGTGTTTGATTGGTTATACACTTATTATGTTTCTGAATATTGCTAGAAAAGCAAAGATTCCTAAACAAAGTGGGCACCCCGCACCTGTCTCAAACTCTCAACAGAAGCTGTGTGGCCTTGCTTACATGGACTGGGGTACTAGTGTCGGAGCTTGGTGCATGACCCAATACCCACTTATTGCTGTTTCGAAGGATCCTGAAGAATGTATCTTATTTACTAAAAAAAGGTGGTAATCAGAAACCAAGGCGGTATGGATTGTGTCTACTGTCTCTAGACGTTTAAAACAAGGGTCTAATTGACTGTTGTTCAAAAAAGCGAAAACCCTTATAAAAAGTGTCATGTCATTATTATTATTTGATGTTGCTGCTTAAGGTAAAATGAAAGATCCGAGGAGCAAGTCAGGTATGACTGATACGGCTATGCTCAAGCTTCTGTCATATATACAGGCAGTCTATATATCATCATCAAAAAACAGAACTTTAGAATAATTATATTGAGTTTGTTCTAGAAATTACATTTCCCTTCATCTTATTTTGAGTTGGAATAATACATGTGATGGTGTACGCTAGCTTGAATTCTGATCTAACTCGACTAAACGTTACAATTGTGAATTATTATGCTGGCAACAGGACTTATGAATGATTTTTTATGCTTTTCCCGTTATCAATCACTCAGCTCCGTGTAGTGAACTCAATTTTTTTGTTATATAGATTTGGAAATTACCATTTTCATTTGCTCTGAATTCTCCTTAAAGCGATTTCTACAAGAAAGCATTACTTTTGAAAGTGTCAAGAACATATGACCTATTTCAGCTCGCCTGTTGATGAAAATCTACTTTCAATAAAGGATTATGTTTGATCATTGCATTTACAATATTATTATAGCTCAGTAGGTTCATCACCAATAACCAAATAAACACAATGTATGTCACTTCTAGTACGAAATATTTCTGTGTTCCACAGTTCAACTTTCCTGTCAGTTAATCTGAATCTGCTGTATTTTTTGTTTTTGTGTTAGAATTCTTACACATTTCGTTAGTGCTACTAACTACTGCGTACATATACAAAGTACTTTGTATTAAAAATTGAAACAAAAAGTTATTTATCCTGCATATGATTTTCTGGCATAACATTGGCTACCTGATTGACTTGTTTTCTAAACGTTCAGGAAGCAGATTAAAACTGATAACAGCTAGCAGTGTATAATGTACTATGTATGTATATTTTCTTTGTTAGCAACTCGTCCTACACTGATTTGGAGTACTTATGTTTGCAGATATTGTGAACCTGTAAACCTGTATTTTGAATGTCTATCGATAGCTTCCACAACGCTGGTTCGACAATGGCAGTTAACTCAATTGCTGTCTGTTATGTGGTGGAAGTAGTGGGATAGATTTGAGCGAAGGTTTGTTTATTATATTAAGTAGTTGCTTCAAATATTTCGTACTCCGTATAGTTTTACATAATGTAGCTCAGTAGATTCATATAGAGTTTCAGCTAACCTTTAGCTATGTTTAGTTGATCATAATAGTAAGCATCTGTCTCAAACGCCGCTACAAGAAGTGTTTGATATGTACTACATGGTTTGGGGTATTTTGTGCTAAAATTTCGAATTCTTAGATCAAAGGTTTGATTGTCTTTTGTTCCAAAATTGAAGAAACATATCAAAGGTAGTGTCATGTCAACTATAGAAATTGATGTAACTTGTCGACGTGGAATGAAGAATTCGAGTAACATAGTCAGACACAACTGCTACGATTATGTCACGAAACAAATGCATGATGCATGCAAGCGACGGCTATATTGGTAAACAACGTGTTCAAGATTCACTCATACAAACACTTTACCCTTGTGGAAAAAAAAAAGAAAGAAAGAAAACAGAACTACAGAAGAGTTGCATTGAATTTGTCTCAGAAATTATGTTTTGCATCATTTTTTTATAAGACTCAAATAATCCATGTGATACACAAGCTTAAATACTAAACCAATTATTCTAATAAACGTTTATTATTAGTGAATATTAAAGCTGGTGATAGTGATATTATCATATTACTATTATATTTATATTTATATCCACTAAAATCATGCCATCCTAATTTTTAACTTCAAAATGTGATTCTTTAAATATAGCAAAAAGCGTTTTTTTATAATCTAAAAATCAGTTAAAGAAAAAGTGAAACATGCAAACATTGACCAAAATTTGGCGGCAATTTAATAACGTAGTATTGGATGCATGCTTTTCCTTTATAATTTGACCCTAATTAAAAAAAAATGTTCTATATTTTATTTCAACTATATAGGACATGGTTTGCGATTTGTATGCTAAATTAAAGGCTTAAAGCTAAGCTTACTTTGTGTTATTATAATAACAATCTGATCTGAATTAATTTTTTTCGATTTTTTATTTTAATTAACTCGTAGCTAAAATGATACAATTGGATGTGAAGTTGCTAGCAAAGCATTTTTTAAAATATGTTTGTTTTTTTTTTCCCTCGCATAGAGAAGACTATTAAAAGATGGAGAAATGTCGATAATTATATCCAGGAAAAATAAATCCAATAGGATTAAAAAGAAAATACAGGTGGCGACCTATTACATAAAATTAAGGGTTTTTGATTGGTGGGGTATGAATGAATTAGTAAAAGTACAAGTATCATTAGAGAGATTAATCAGTTCGGTTAGTATAATGATGCTTAAGCCTAGTACAATTAGCTTTATTTCTTTTTGGAAAAGTGTTAATTGCAATTAGGCAAGAACATAAAGCATCTGAGCTTAATGATTGAAGTTGTTCTTTGAGTGTTGACTGTTTCCTGTGGTAGTAATCTTTGACTTCAAGGTTAAGAGAATCAATAAATATTTTATTTGAAATAAAAAATTATTTAGTTTTTTTAAAACTATATAAATACCAGTCTCAAAGCATGATTAACTGATATTGGTATTTTGTATTAAAGTTACTTTTCTTTGTCTTTTCTAGGTATTCTTCTTTGCTAATGAAGTCGGCAAAAGTGGCCTAAAAGAAAGGAAACCTTCTACAATGATAATCATACTCTACTTGAGTAGACCTACAAAACTAGTAGATTTGATTTAGTTGACATGAAATGAAATAGTGCAACTTAATTAAACCCTAATATTGCTAGGAAGATTCGCTTAAGGTGTTGCAAGATTTTCTAGATTAAATTTGGTTAGGGCCCCTTTCATGTCGTTTCTAAGTTGCTACCTTTTCATTTTGAGACGAATTGAAATCTATTTATGTAAGCATCTGTAAAAGAATTAAAAATTATATAGTTATGTGAAATTGTGGATCATGGTACATTTATTACAACTTGGATGCCAATTATACAGTCATGTGAAAAATTACATATTCATGGTACACTCAAACCTTGCATATATAATATAGATACACTCGAGTATACGAATAAATTTGAGTCCAAATTTGATGTCCCATATATTGTTTATCACTTGAATGCCAATTATGAGTTAATTTTAAATTAAAGGTTCATCACTTTTGATTTAATAAATTATAAAACAATATTATCAACCAACGAAAAACAAAACACACAATTGATACACAAAAAGGGGATAGCAAATTTTTTTCCGAAAATTTTTGTAACAAGATCGGACGTAGCAATCTAAGGAAAAAAAAAAAAAGGGATTAGCTTTAGACATTTGATACGAAGTAGATGTTTGAATGCACGACATGCATGAATTTTGAGCCCTAAAGCCTTTGCCTAATTTTCCTTTGTGACATTTGAGTCAAACATAGGGCCCATGTCATTTGTATCGCAGCGGCTACAACCTTCTATTGGACTAATTTTAGTAAGCACCCTTCATTTCATGTGGATATTGTTGCTCCTTGTGTATCTTGAAGTATTTCCTACTTTATTGTGATCTTTTTCACGCAAAGAAGTTCCAAATGAAAATAACTTTGATGGTTTGAAACTTTGAATACTTATTATGATCCTGGTATTGCCTTATTGGATCCACTTGTATGCCTGCTTGAAGCTAACTAATGAAATATTGGATTGAATTTGTTTGGCTAATTACTAGCTATGTGACTGCGCGCCTTTTAGCCTCTCTATCTTTTACAACAAAGGCTAGCCAAAGTTTTCATTAAATTAGATCGATTTGGTTGAACACTTGAGAAACCCAAGTTATAGACCATGGTGGTATCGGAGTTAATACGACAATAAAGCTAGTGAATATTATCCATCCTCTATTTTGATATTAAAGTGAAATATTTAGCGTTGGGTATGAGAGAACTAATGCATTATGTATCCACAATTTAAGCTCAAAATGATCTCATTTGAGATAAAACTGACAAATCCTAAAGAACAATCCGTTTAAACATTTGATTGAATTGGGTCATCTAACAGGTACTAGAAGTAAAATTTTGACTATGTATGATCATATGAATTGAAGAATACATGAATAATTACAAGTTACTTTTCTCAAACTTTCTTTCCTCTTTATCCTCGCTTTTTATTATTTTTTCTTTAAATACCAAATATTAAGTCGGCACATATTTAGGCTCACAAATTCATCCTTTCTTTTCTAACTTCATTATTCATTGATGTCGATAACAACAACCTTCCTTTTCACAAATAGAAGCATCCGAAATTAAAACTGATTGACATAATTTTGAAGACAAACCGTAAAAAGCAAACAACAACATAATTTCTAAAATTATTAGCTGAGGAAGGAATATTCATGGAATTTTAATTTGTTTTTTCTAATATTTTAAAATGATCATTTCACCATGGTCTTGTGGATGTTGGAAATTTTGAGACCAACTATAATGATGGCAACATGATAAGCAATAATCATGTCTTGTCATCCAAAACAAAATGGAGTTACACATCACACCTTAACCTTAGCCATAGCCATTGCATGACAAATTTTAAGATTTTGGCTATGACTAAAAACATTTGTTATGTAAGAATATCATCATATTTGATATTATAACAAAGCCTAGATTCATGGGATATCATCACATGCAAATATGCAATGACTAGTTAAAGTCAAAGTCAAAGTCAAAGGATAGTGAATGAAAATAACTTCTCTTTTTTGACTAACTTCTTTTCCTACTATATTTGAGTATATGTGGTAGATTTTTACTGCTTGATTATATTTATTGGTTAAAAAGCTATGTTTAACCATTTTCTTTCGGTGAATGGTGACCAATAGAAAGGAGTTAATTTAGCAACAAAAGCAAAAAAAAAAAACAACGAAATCACTACATACAGAGTGTGGGTCCAAGATAAATTAGGTTAGAAAAGTATGAAAAAAAAGGAAAGAAAAAAAAATTGTTTTTCATTATGTCTATTGTTCGGTTGATGAAAAAAAGAGAATGTAAGTTGTTGTTAAAAAGTTAGTTAGGTGCAATCTTCTAAAGGTCGTATTGTTTTGTTGTTGTCTCAATTTATTTGGAATGACTCCTACATTGTTTCGGTACATCATAAGTTGCTTTAAGTTTGAAGTAGATTGGCGCTCGAATAAGCTAAGGTGGAAGCTAAGTAGTGAAATATTACTGTGTATCCATATTGAAAATATGCTATATAGGAGTATATGATTATATTTTAATAGTTCTATATATGACAAATTGACTATTGAGCTAGGGTCCAAAACGTACATGATCTCAAAATCGCTCCTAGCCTATTGGCTAGTGAGATCGATAATCTTTGGCGAGGGTGATGTATTGTGTTCGAAATGATGATGTGAAAATGAATTAGCTATAGCTTATAAGGTAATAGATTTCAGTGCAATTGTCGTCATATATTTGCATGTTAACAATGCATGCAGCATGCATAAGCGTCGGAGATGATAGGGTACAAAACTTATTCCTAAGCCTCAACCATCACTTTAAACTTTGTTGAGTTTGTTTTTTAATATAATATCACAATTAGCATGACAATGAGGTCACAGCCTCACGGGTTCAAAACTTATCCAATGAATGGACTCTCTTGTGAGGAAGCGTGATAAAATAATGTAAAACCAACCTATTCCTGAGCCTCAAGTTATTTGGTTCTTTAGTGTAGTAGGAGACAATTTAACTATGTAATAACTTTGTTTGTAGATGAATTAGTTATTGACAAATAAATAGACCGATTGGACTTAACTTTTATTAGCATCAATTGGCTTGTGAATAGATGTAATTAGCTAACATGAATCCTTAACTCCGAACTTGATGAGCTCGGATCGTACCTAAAAGGATTTATTGAGGTTCAAACAATACATGTGATCGATATAACTACTTGAGAATCTAACTACTTGAATAATACATGTCACTAGTCTGACTAATATTGACTGTTTGACACAATTAAGTACCGTGATATACGAGTTGTTAAATAATATCATTTGTGTAAACATAGATTCTCTTTTTAATAAAAAAGGTAAAAAATTTCATAGCTTATGTTATATATATATATATATATATATAATAAATCGAGCCTTTAACCTATAGAATTAGAGGTGGAGCCGTGGAGGTGGAGTCAACGACTCCATCTGCTCCGTGCTCCATGCCTCACTCCTCTTTTATAACCGTCGAATAAATTATTCAACAAAGAGAAGGCTTTTGTGACACACCCATATTGCATTAGTATAGTATAAACTAAACCTAAAATGATGCAAATAGGAATATGAGAGTACTTAGCGGCAATAGAAGAATGAGCATGGGGGAATGAGAAGACCATGCTAATGTAGTGGTCGTAAATTTCAAGTAAGACGAACACAAAATTACAAAAATAATGTAAATGTTCCCTTTGAAACAACAGACATTAGCACAAAAAAGAGGGGTTCCCATAATCTTATGCTCCTATACATGCCATCATCTGTCAGGTTTCCGTCATCAATCCCACCCCTACCTAATTAGTAATTAGCTCATACATTTTCCTCCACATACCTAGTCACCTACCCATTAATATTCCCAGCGTTATTTCTTTTGTCTCAAATTACTCTGGTCTCTTTTTAAGTACTTTATTGACGTAGAAATAACTATTTTTATTGATCTGGATTTTACTACACATATCGATCATTGGCTTTTAGAAGTAAACTATCTACCATGGTAAATTAAAGAAAGTTTATTCCTATTTGGAAATGTATGTACGAGGGGAGAAAGTGATCATTATCAATGATCGAGTAATATATATACCTAGCTACATGTATTATGGTAAAATGAAATAGGTTGCAAACCCTGATTAAAGTAGCTAAGTCCTCAACTTTCTTATGAATGCAAAATTTATTGTTAATCGGACTTAATTATTTCAATGTAAATTTTAAGTTTTCAACTTGATTCTTGTAAATGCAAAATTTATTGTTAATTACTTTGACTAGCACGTGTCGTCGATGTAAATTTTAAGTACTCAACGTGATTCTGGTGAATGCAAATTAAAATTTAGCATTCCCTAGTCTTCCTTTGTGTGCCTCTAATGCCTTCGCAGCTGTAGTAAACTTTCGCCGTAAACTTAAATAATTTTGTTAATGTTCTATGCATTGTTAATGTGGTAGATTACTTTTGTTTTGCTTTCAAATACAAAATTAATTCTTTGAAATTTTGAATATAGCACCTTTAATTTTTAATAATCAGTAATTGACTAAAGACAATTATAATCAAAATTAGTAAGATTTTGACTTCATAAGCTTGTAATTATACATGAACGTCATTATATTCCGAAAAAAACTATAGTAACGTAACATAAATTAAATAGGAAAAATTCATAAATATAATCCTAACTATGGGCGTTCACCTAATAAAAGACCGAACTTTGTTTAATCCAAAAATGGACCCAACTTTCATGCCCATTTTCCAATTTTGGACCCTCTTAAATTTTAACTCGTAAAATCAAGTAAATCCTGCTAATTATCCGATTTCTGCTGAAGCTGGACCACTCGAAACCACCACCACAACCATCCCTTCCACCCAAAACCTCCAAATGTTAAGAAAAAACCGGATAATTAGCAAGATTTACTTAATTTTACAGGTTAAAATTTAGCAGGATCCAAAATTGGAAAATGAGCATGAAAGTTGGGTCCATTTTTGGATTAGTCAAAGTTCGGTCTTTTATTAGGTGAACGCCCATAGTTGGGATTATATTTGTGAATTTTTCCAATTAAATAAGTGAACTTTACCTATATTTGTTAATTGTTATGCATTCGCAAAATGAATGAAACGTGAGACGTGATTAGTTGAATGACTTGAATCTAAGCTAAATGCATGTCTCAACTTTTTTATCCATTCTTAAGACCATGTTCGACACACACAATTATATTGTGGTAATAATACTTTGTAATAATAATATAAAAAATTTTATACCATAATTTGTCTTTTTAATCAAACAACATAGTAGTCAACAATGAAGGCTTCATAGTGTGCTCCTTTCTTACCTTTCCCATACCTTCTTAATTTGTTAATTAATTAGATCTTTGTTTTCTTGCATCAAGAGTTTCCATAGGTTAATTAATTTTCTTAATACAATTCAAAGTGTTGCAAGTGTTACTAATACTCCGTATGTGGATATATATATCATGATCATTGGAGTTAGAAAGCTATCCATCCATTATAGGTGGAACCGATAGTGTTATTAATTAATTTACAAGTGTTGTGATATCTCAATCGAAATGAAATTTAATTTTATAGAACAATCCAGGACAATGTGTGATAGTATGAGGTTTAATTAAGTTAGTTTTTAATATTTCAAAAAAAAAAAAAAGCTAGTTATTAATAATTATAGATCGGGCTTAATTTATTAACACAATATTGTTTAAATTTTGGGAACTTATGATTCTGAATTTACTAATAATCAAGGATGTCAATGAGCCAAGCCGAGCAAGCAGTAACTTGTTTGAGCTAAGTTCAATAAACATTAACAAAGCTCAAGCATAACCAAGCTTTCAAAATTCTTTCGAGCTTGATTCGTTTAAATTTTTATTATATTGTTAGTTCGAGTTCAACTCATTAAAGCTCATTTATTTTTCGAGCTCGAGCTCAGCTCAATCAAAGCTTATGAGTAAACGACCTTATGAATAAACAAATGTACGCATATTATTTTTTTATCATCTTATTGCTAAATAAGGAAAGTAAAACACTTGAAATAAATGTTTATAACTTGTTACAATTAAAATAAATGTAAAGTAACACCATAACACTTAGAAAAGTAAAAAAAAATAATTGAATAAAGGAGTTTTGATGTAGTTCCTACGGTTCTCATATAAAGAGGGTTCTCATTTGAACCTCTTCCTATATATATAATACCTACCTACAAAATATGTAATAAAATGGTCATTTTAAAATTCGAGCTTGAAACATGTTATTAGCTAGCTTATAAATGACCAACTCTCCTTGTACCTAGATGGATGACATTACTGAGCAAAAGTTTAAATGAATTGTCAATTGGTTAAAGGGTTGGTAACAAGAAAAAAGTAGCTTATAAATGAACTTGAACGAGTTGTTTTTGAGCTTTAATTAATGAGCTAAGCCGAATAATGACTTGTTCAAGTAAAACTTGTTTCTTAACCGAGTTGAAACTTTTGCTCAGTCTTGTTTATTAATATACGAGTTAGTTTGATCGAGTTAATTATTTACGAGCGAGCTGTTCACAATTGTATCAACTCCCTATTTATCATTCTTTTTACCGACTTTTTTAGCCATTAAGCTAAAGTATATATCAACAAAAACAAATTAATTAAGATCAAATGTTGCACTTTCTCATAACATTGTAGCATTTCAAGATATAAAGTATCACCTCCAAAAATTAGTAGCCCGCAAATTTTGATAATAAGAAATCATGAAATGTTTTCAAGATAAACTAAATTGTTTTGAACAGAACCTTTGACATCATTCTCATGCAACGTCCCAATATGAAATACATGATGACTATAGTTGTTCCTTAGATGAGATCATGCCTTTATTAGAGTTTTTCTTTTTTAATTTTTTAAATTTCCTATAAAAGAAAAAATAAATAAAATAAAAACTTTAGTTTTCCTCTTTTAGTTTCCAAGATTGTTGTTGAATGTAAGTAATTATAATGCCGGATGCTTTTTAGGGATTAGTAGCAATATTCAAAAATATAATTCTCAATACTCTCATACACTATATATGTTTTCTCTTACAAATTTAAAAAGTTTTCTTGGATACCAACCTTTTTAGTGGCTTCAGAAGCACTTAAAAATTATATGCACTCAAACAAAATTGCCTTATCCAAGTGGTAATAGTTTCATGTGCTTTTGTTTAGCAACACCTAGCTAGTGGTTTTGATTATCACCCTTCCCAAAGAATCAAAATATACTAGTAACATTTTAAGTTTACACACTAATTGTTTTTAGACCCGCTTTAATAGTATACTCTCTCTCTCTCCGTTCTCTAAACTTTTAACATTATTTATCATCTAATCCACTTTGTACAATTATTAACATTATTCATGCGTAAGGGAAAATATAGTCATTTAAGGTTTTGCTGTCAGTATGTATTTTTAAAATCTATAATTATTACAACTATGCAATCATGGTGTGTTCTCTTTGCTGGATTAAAAATAGATTGAATTGGATTGAGGGAATTAGAATAGATTGGATTGGATAGAAAAAATTAAATTGGATTGGATTCAAAATTATAATTCTGCGAAGAGAACAACCCTTAAAGATATCGTGATTCAAACTTGTGTCAATAGTGGTGGTGATGGTGGTAGTTATAGTATAATAACAATACGGTCCATGTTTGCCACCCTGAAAGGGAGCTATAGGGAGTGGGCTTCAATCAATCAAACATTGGTGCTGCTTGTTTAGTTTTGAGTGAGGTTCACAGTCACTTCTCAACATTCCACATGAGTTGGATTTTCCTATCTAGCTACGGTAGGGTCCCTACTTGCACCATTATTATTATAGTACTCATCAATTTATTTCCCATGTACTTCTTGTTCCTCCTAGCTTCATCCATTTAGGTGTCTAAATTGGATTGGAAAATTGGATTGGATTTTAAAAGGTTTGGATGAGATTTGAAATCAAATGTGAAGTCCAATATCCTAACAAGGAATCTAAATATTTGATGTTTATTGTTATATGCACATATCTTTTCAAATTCAACTTCGGGTCTGTTTACTTTAAGTGAAAATAGGTGAACTGAACTGTAAGTTTTTTATGAAGGATTAATGAATAGCAAAATAAGAGAAGAGTTGAACTGAACTGAATGGAGCTGAGCTGAACTGAACTAAATTGAACGGATTTTAAGCTGAAGTAAACAGACCCTTCTTCCCATATTTTGAATTTGATGCTTCGGAAGTTTGTGTTCTAGTTTGTTTATTAAGTAACATCATACTTCAATTGTTTCATAATAGTTACAACGCTTTGATGAGAAAGTAGATCGAGAGTGTTTTTTGTCAAAGCGTTGCAATTAATAGAGACAGTAAGTCCTTTTATTGATTTTTTTTTCTTTGGCTGCACATGATCACCATTCTATATCCAACGTGCCCTATATGGATGCTCCTATAAAATTTTGGCTAGTATACATTTAAACGACTTGGAGTAATAGACACCATACATATAGCCTTCTATAACAATTCTTTTTTTTTTTTTTTTTTTTTT